>CAIGRR010075785.1:0-11365 GCA_903798365.1 Fraxinus sp. 1973-6204 | reverse complement strand
CATCAAGGCCTTAAGGATGCAAAGCCGTGTAAATTTGACTGATATATGTAAGTTTAGTCTGCTACAAACTGTTTCCTACAACTTTATTTTAGGCATTTATACTCTCTTTGACATATGATAAATTGTTAATCAGTTAATAGTGTTGTCTATTAAGAATTATCAGCGCTCGTAGAACACCTTTATCAACAATAACCAACGACAATAAGACCATTTCATCAGAGATATTTGCAAGTTTATACGTGACAAAAGATGGTAAGATCATCCAAATAAAATTTAAGATTGGATCACCCAAAATGTTGCAATACTTAACNCAGCGCTCGTAGAACACCTTTATCAACAATAACCAACGACAATAAGACCATTTCATCAGAGATATTTGCAAGTTTATACGTGACAAAAGATGGTAAGATCATCCAAATAAAATTTAAGATTGGATCACCCAAAATGTTGCAATACTTAACTACAATATTTAGATCTCATTTTTAATTTTCCATATAAGATATCAGTTTTAATTTAATTAGAGGGAGGGTCCCACCAACAGTTAGATACACAATCTATACATACACATACAGCAAATATACCCTTCTCACTGATAATGGAAGAATGGTTTTGGGCTCCTTAAGTAGTTGATTAACTCACTAACCAACATCTGGAGCCAATAACCGTATGACACGCGTCTTTTTGTGAACTAATCAGTTAAGTAAAGTCGGGAGTTTTGTTGTATAATGAAGATAATTAGGAGCAACTACGTTCACAAACGAGCAAAGTTTGTAAAGTGATTCGAGTGTACAAAGCAAGAAAGAGGTCATTTTGGCACTTCACTCTGTACACGTAGCACTTCTCATAATAGAATATATGTAATCATTTGCAAATCACAATTATCAATAAATTCTTGTTTACTTTCTATTGAAATGATCCATTGTAATAAAATATGTTTATAACGTCAAAAAGAGTAATACTTGTAAACAAAAATTTATGTGGTAGTCGGGTAATTAACACAATCTCCAATAAAGTTGAAATGTATTTTAATTCATTGGAAAATATAACAAGATTAGTACCACAGCCCCAAAAAGTTGGAATGCATTTTAATGCATTGAAAAATGTTGTTTGTAACAATTGTATTTTAATTTTGCTCAATTGAATAACTAAACTTTTTTTTTTAAAAAAAAGAAATTTCTATTGGATAACTCAATCTGATTTCATTAGTTAGACTTGTGCTAATTGATGACATAGCAGTGATGTCTGTGCCATTTATTACGATTAAGTTGTACTTATTTCACATCACTACTAGTAATTACGTGTGATGGCCATTATTTATTGAAAGTCGTAATATTGATTATCGTTAAAGAAATTGAACAAAGTTACCAAAGTTGAAATCAAACTAAAGTGTAATTTTCCAATTGAAATTATATTAAAATGCCAAGTACCTTATTGTAATCATAACAAAGTATAGTTACCAATTGAACAAAATTGAATCAATTACTGATTGACACTAGAATAAAATTATAGTTACCGCTAATATAATTTACTCTTGTATTAATTGTAATATGACTATTTCATTAATTATGAGACAATATAAAGATAAAAGCAAAATCAAAATCAAAAGCAATTTTAACCTAGTGTTAGAGCTGCAAGTTGGTCTGTGACATTTAAAAAAAGAAAACTTAAGTTGATCGTCAACATTTGATTATTAACTTTTTTTTCAAAGGTTGAGGTCTGACTTGTTATCTTATAAAGGGTGAGGATCAACTTGTTATTCGAGCAATATTTTGGGGACTATTGGAATTTGGAATAAAATTTGGCACGTGCCTATTTGTTAACTATCACTAATAAGCTCAAACTACATTAACTGCTTTTTGGTTATTCTTCGCGCCATCCGCTGATCCCAACTCCAGTTTTCTCTCTACATTCTTGCGTACGCTCCAATTTTATGCATTCGATTCAATTGCAGTAATAAGAAATTGATATGGGGAATGAGAAGCCAAACATCGCTCCTCGCCGCAATTCCTCCCAGCCACTGTCGGAGGCGGAGGCGGATCCTATAGAGGCCTTTGAAGGTGGCGTCAATCCCATACTGATGGACATAGAAAGCAGCGAAATTTCAGAATCCACTTCGTCTTCCAATGATTCAATCAAGATCGAGTGCAAGAAAGCCCTCGCTGCTCAGCGCCAAGGGAACCACGAAAAAGCCCTACAGTTGATGAAGGATTTGTGCTTAAAACACGAGAATTCGGCCTTGGTTTACTATCTCATGGGGATTGTTTGTGTCAGGATAGCCTCTACTATTAACGACCCGAATGAAAAACGGCAGTATTTCAAGAAGGCGTTAGAGAGTGCAAGGAAGTCGGTGACATTGTTACCGGATTCTTTTGAATTCATAATTCTTTATGCGAAATTGTTGTTTGAGACTGCAAATGAGGGGGACTATCAGGAGGTGGAGCAGGAGTGTGAAAGGGCATTGGCAGTTGCGTTCCAGTTTCGTCAGGAGCTTTCCAAACAAGTGGCTCGAGTTTTCTGGTTCCAAAATGAGGTACAGTCTTTGATTCAGAAATTAAGTACTGCAAGGGAATTCCATGAAAAGAATTCCCCACCCAAGGCTGCTATTCACCCCGTGCAAAATGAAGAAGGATCTTCAATTCCAAAGTCTAACATTGCATCCATTTCGACTGGGAAGAAGAATCTGGGCAATGAAGAGGAGAAGTTGCCAACGAGGGTCCATGAGGACTCCATGGAAATGACATCAGTATCCAAAATAGGGCCGATGCAAAATGATGAAGGGTCTATGGTTCAGGATTTAAATACTGCAACTGAGTGCCATGAGAAGATTTCCACACCCAAGGCTGCTATTGATCCCGTGCAAAATGAAGAAGGGTCTTTGATTCCAAAGTCTAACATTGCATCCATTTCGACTGGGATGAAGAATCTGGGCAATGAAGAGGAGAAGTTGCCAATGAGGGTTCATGAGGACCCAATAGAAATGACATCAGTATCTAAAATAGGGCCGAATGAGATTAAAAAATCTACTGAGGCCCCTGAGGATGTTCGGAAGGAGCTAATGGTGTTGAAGACAGCTGTTGCTCTGCTTCTGGACAGTAATAATATTGATGGTAATAAGGGGTTGGATTCTGGTTTAAGGATGGGGAAGAAAGTGAAAGAAAGAAGGAAAAGTGAGAATACGAGGAGAAACATTTCTTCGGCTGAGATAAAGGACTTTGTTCAGTCTTATTGGAACTCATTGGATTTGGATAAGAAGAAAGAGTTGCTTAAAGTTACGATTTCGGATCTCAAGACACATTATAGTTTGTCAAAGGAAGGATCAGTGAGTAAGCTGCTTGATGAAGCTTTATCTTTTGGGAAAGACAATAGAGTGTGGAAGTTTTGGCTGTGCTGTAGCTGCAATGCAAAATTTGCTGATGCAGATTCACATAGGCAGCATGTAAAAAAGGAGCATATGAGGACTTTGTTACCAAAATTTCAATCTATTATACCCGAAAGAGTGGATAATAAGTGGACTGAGATGCTTCTTAGTTGTTCTTGGAAACCATTGGATGTACAGGGTGCAATCAAAATGCTTGAAGAACAGTCAAAATTTGAGGAACCTAATTTTCTTGATGAGTCAAACCCAAGAAACAGCAAAGATGATTCCAGTGAATGCTTTGTGGACCCTCAATTCAATGAATATGAAGGAGATTCATCACCTGACAAGTGCAAATTGGGCGATAACTGCTGTGGTAGAACACAGGAGTTAGAAAATGTTAAGTGGATGGATAGCGGTGAAGATCTGGACAGTAAGAAAAGTTTCCTTTACCAAAGCTGGCCTTCAACTGAAGACTCAGAATGTGCATGCCTTCTGGAAATAATCCATGTCACGTTTGATTTATTTATTAAACTCAATTATCTTGCCTCAAGTCATCTTAGCATGGTTATACATTTTGCCGTTCAAAAGCTGCAGGGACTTGCTGATGGTTCTCATCTTCTTAACTTTAATATAGACCAAACACCTCTGTGCATCTGCTTTCTGGGTGCTCCCGATCTTCGGAAAATTGTTTTTTATTTGAAAATGATTTTTCATGGCATTTTTTCTAGTGAAACTGATAAATATTCTGATAAAAGTAATTCGATGGATGATTCAATCAGTTGCACTCAAGTTGTTGACACTATGGAAGAGATAAATTTCGCTCTAGATGATTTAGTTTTGGTACTTGAGAGTTTCCTTCCCTGCAAGCGCAATTCTCCATTTTGTGCTGATGCTGGTAATGATGATTCTAGTTCAGCAACTTCACTGTGCGTCTCGTATGAGAACAACGATTTTGTGATTGATTCAGATGCATTACTTTCCTGGATATTTACAGGCCCCCCTAGTGGGGAACTATTGGCATCCTGGACATGTGCAAGGGAAGAGAAAGCACAACAAGGTAAGGAAATTCTTGAGTTTCATGAGAAGGAATTTTACGACCTCCAGGGCTTATGTGAGAAAAAATGTGAGGGTTTAAATAATGAGAAGGCGTTGCAGGCTGTGAACGATCTCTGTTGCAAAGAGAGAATTAAAAAAGAGCATGCTGCCCCCCAAAGTTATGACTCCGTCCTGAGGAAGAGACGAGAAGATCTCATTGGAAGTGATGATGGAATTACCTCTATCAGCAGTGGGTTTGAACTGGATGTTATAGAAAATATTTTAAAGGATGTAGAATCTGGTAAAGTTGACGATGGGAGAACAAAAGACTATTTGCATCAGGTGGACTCCTGCATAGAAGTTTCAATAGAGGGACAGAAAGAAAAAACATATGTTGAGGTGGTTGTGTTAGTTCTAGCCTTTTATCCTTTTGTTATTAAGAAAAAACTATGCCTAAATTTTCTTTATCTTTCATTTTTTACAGATCTATAATACTGATGCAAAGATTTTGCGAGTTCTTGATTGGATGCTGCAGTTGGAAGTTAAGCTTGACTCTGCATCTGCTCATGATTTCAGAACAATTTTGGTGCCTCTAGTGAAATCATATTTGCGAGTTAGTATATGGCACTGTGCCTTCTTGTAAATATTCCCTTAACTTCTCTTGCTCCCTTTTACAGTTGAACTAGAGGTTCTCTTGTTCACCTTTTCCAGGCACATTTGGAGGATCTGGCAGAGAAAGAGGCCACAAAGAAATCTGATGCTGCCAGAGAAGCACTTTTATCGGAACTTGCTGTTGATTCTGAACAGGGTTTTGGTGGAGGGGATAATTCAAGACATATGCATAAGAGGATGAAGGATAAGAAAAAGAGCAAGAAGAGTAGGAGAAACAAGGATTCAAAGGTTTAAACTGCATGAAAATTTCTACTGGTTATTTAGTGTAGATAAGAACTGTATGATACATAGTCAACATTTAGAGAAATTTTTGGGAAGTGTTTATAAATGGTTGAAGTTATAAATAGGTAGAAATGAGTGGTGGATAAGTGATAGTACTATGGATCCTCAAAATGTGAGAATAAAAAGTGACTTTGATATTTATAAATAGTATATAAACGTGAGAAAAACATTTGTTTACTCTGATTATTATTTTTACAGGCCATTGATGACAATCAGCTGCATAGGATTTGCAATCAATCATCTGAAGAGATGTATGTCTCTCTTTTACCAGAAAGCCTATCCATGTGCATGTTTTCCGTTTAATTCATCTAAATGCATTTGAATAATATGTTGTATGCCTGATATCACTGCAGATCACAGGTAAGTGCACTGGATGGGGATGATCACGATGCTGCAATTGCTTTTGCTGGGATTGGTGTTGCTTTAACACAACAGGAAGAATATAAACAAAGAATCAAACTTGAATTTGAGGAAATAAAGCCTGAAGAAACTTTGGAATATGAAAGAGAAACTGAAAAAGAGGCAAAACAGAAGCATCACATCGAGCAACCTGTGTCTTCAGAAAAAGTAATTGATGAAGTTGGTCAACTGAGATCTAAGCACACTCCCGATGGGGACGGAGGTACATTCATTACTTCAATCCAACTAATGGTTTTATCCCAATTTGATTTTTTGCAGCTTTTTTTTTTGTGATCTTTATTTACCTAAAATTCAGTCTGCATTTGAATGTTGAAGAGTCAAGTATTGATCAGTGAAACCATAGCACAACAGATAGAACTAAAAACATTTGAAAATCACAACGTTCTGTTCAGATCATCCTATTTACTATTCAAAGTCGGAATTATATAGATTAATTGTCACTTACAGATTCATACAGATTCGAATTCATACAGTGACTAAAACATAATGATGATAGACTTTGTGCAATGAACAACTAATTTTTTTAATCTATTAAGTTTATGTTTAACCGTTATTAGGTTTGAACAAAAAATTATTTCATAACAGAACAGGAAAAACTCTTTATTTACCTCGACTGTACTCGATTATGTTTACAACTCCTCTCTTTATTGTAAGATTGTAACGTTTAACAATTCTAGAATATTTTGTAACTAAGGAAAGAATACAAAATATAATTCAGAAACATAGATTTATGTTTCCTTAAGCAGATGAAGTTGCTTTGTTTATTTTATCAACACTGTATACGATATTTTACATCAGACACTGAGACACATACCATGCATTTTGAATATTGCCTTTGATGTGGACTTCAGCATTGCAACAAAAGAAGCTTCTGGAAATGGGTGACTTGGACTATTCATCACATGAAGTCATAGCTGATGGTATTAATGTAATAGATACATTCCCTGGTCTGAAAAACGATTCTGGTGAATATAATTGCTTTCTCAATGTCATAGTACAGGTTGGTATTAGAGAAAATTCTTTTCTTCGTTGTTTCCAAAGATTTTTATTGAATCATTTTTGGAATTCAGTCCTTATGGCACTTAAGAAGGTTTCGAGATGAAATTTTGAGATCATCATCTGGACATGGTCATGTCGGTGATCCTTGTGTTACATGTGCTTTGTATAATATCTTCATTTCTCTGAGCAAGCCACCTAAAGATACTCGAAGAGAAGCTGTCGCTCCTACATTGTTGAGAGTTGCTCTGAGCAACCTGTATCCTGATAAGAAATTCTTCCAGGAGGTAAATCACACAACTTATGCATTGATTTTCTTCAATTTTAGTCAACGGCTCATTCTTCATTTTCTCAACGTATTGTAATCCAAATTATTTCTAAATTCCTGATTAATATTTCTGCAAATTTTCAGGGACAGATGAATGATGCTTCTGAAGTACTAGGGGTAATATTTGATTGCCTTCATCAATCATTCCCTTGTGAACCTGTTGTAGAGGTCGGCGCCTTGGAATGTGTGGGTTTATCCTGTATTGCACATTCTCTTTTTGGAATGGACATACTTGAAAGAATGAAATGTGACGATTGTGGTTTGGAGTCTAGACATCAAAAGTACAAATCATTTTTTCATAATATCAATGCCTGTGCTCTCAGAATAATGAAGGCATGTCTTTTTAGATGATAGTTTTTTAACTAACGGTTCTAGTTGCTTGATTCATGAAATATCGTTGCTAAAATATATTTATCTTTACCACTTTAGGACATGTGCCCGAAAACCTCCTTTGATGAGCTTTTATACGTAGTCGAGGTTATTCACCAGTTACCTTGTGATCCAGAGGTTGGCGGCTGTGGAAAGCTAAACTATATTCAACTTGTTCTCTCAGCTCAACCCTATTTTTTTACAACTGGTGAACTTCCTGTTACATTTTATCCTTATCTATTCATTTCTTTAACTGTGTGTGTGCTTGAATGGATCTGTGTGTAGTAAACTGATCACCACTCTATTTGGATCGCATGAGATTCTGAATTTGATACATGGCTTTTCATTTGGTAGTTCTGGGTTGGCAGAATTCTTGTGAAAGTGTTGATGACATAACGGAAACATTAGCAACCTTGACTACTGAGATTAATATCAGTTTGCTTTATCGTGGTCTTGACCGAAAAAGCAAACATTGCTTGGTTTCCATGGTAAGCATCCTCGATTCTGTTTCTATGTAATTTATGTTTTCAATATTTTTCTTTTATAATACTTTCCAAGTGAGGTAAGGGCTTTCTTGTTGTGCATTAGAGGTCATCTTTAAAGCAGTCTATTGGTTTGAACTGAATCAGAGAAGGAAAAATTGTAAATCACTATGCATAACTATCTCTGTAGGCACTGATATAGGTTCTCCTGAAAGCACAAGGACATCAAATAAAAGATAAATGGCCTGGTTGTTCAAATTTCGAGTTCAGTTAGCTTCATTTTTTGGGGGGTGGCTTCCATATTTTATAAATCAAACAACCCAATGGTTTCTTCTGTTTGCCTTCTTTTTTCAGAGTTACAAGAAGATGGTTAGAAACTAGTATAGTTAAATGATTTTTGGGATAAAAGGAAAATAAAGCGTTCTTCCAAGAGTAACAATTTGAGTTAGTGTCACCTTATGAACATTTTGTTATTCAACTACTAATACCCGTATAGTAGGGCAAGCCTTTTAACTCAATGTGTAGTTTATGATCACATAACATTATTGTAGCATCTTTTCGATTTATTCAGGCCTGCTAATATCATATTTTGTCCTCTACATATGTCATCTTATTTTTGACACAGATTTGCCTGATTCTTTTTCTCGTTCAACTCTTGTCATATTTAGGTTTGCTTTTATGGGCAGCATTATTGCTGTTTTGCCTACAAGCACGAACATAGAAAGTGGATCATGTATGACGACGAAACTGTAAAGGTAAAATTGTCTTCTATTGTCATGTATTCATTCGTTTTCTTGTTTGTGGTTTTTTCTACAATTAGTATGTGATATCTAGGAAATTGGAGGCTGGAATGATGTTCTTACCATCTGTGAAAGAGGACAGCTGCAACCACAGGTCCTCCTTTTTGAAGCTGTAAGCTAGTACTTAAAACAGATTTGAATTGTTCGCTGAAGATAGGCAGTTGAGCACCGGCAGTTTGAAAGTGATGATGCCTTGTGATATCTGTCTCTGCAGGTTTTTTAGCTAATATTGCAACTAAACAATCTGATATTACAATGTTGTTAT
Organism: Fraxinus sp. 1973-6204; assembly: GCA_903798365.1. Taxonomy (NCBI): domain Eukaryota; kingdom Viridiplantae; phylum Streptophyta; class Magnoliopsida; order Lamiales; family Oleaceae; genus Fraxinus; species Fraxinus sp. 1973-6204. The sequence continues at coordinate 2,358 of CAIGRR010075785.1, read as the reverse complement.
GAATGACAGAATTGTACATAAAGTTGGGAGTTTTGTTGCATAATAGGAGCAATTGTGTGTAATAAAGGAGTAAGGTTTGTAAAGATAGGAAAAAATAGAAATGAGTTTTGGTACTCCATGTCACGGAGGCTCTCAGCACCTGTGCTGTTCTGAGATCTAAACTTCCTAATGGAAACTAGCACCTACTGTCGATGGATATTCTTGTACATAGATAGATATTCTTTCATTGTTTTCCAGGGGAAATCATTTATAAATCTGATGAACTCCTCCTCTTCTACTATCTTCCAACTTTGTTGAAGAAGAAGTTGAGTAGAAATCACTACTACACAAGATGAATAGGTGCCAAGGGGTTATAGTTGGGCTTTGCGATTTTTTCATTCTAATTCATTTTTCAAATGGATCTCAATCAATTTAGTAATAAAAAAAATAGATTAGTGGAATATTTAACTTTTCCTTCTAACAAATTAAGTAATTAATAAAAAAAATAGAAATTTAATAACTCAAGTTTTCGTTTATAATTTTTTTTATATATTTCTGATATTTTTTTCAAAATTATGGTAATTTAAAAAATATACTCTTTTTTTTTTTATTACGATAAAAAATCAACTAACATTATTTTTTCTTAAATCAGACGTTTAAGAATTTAATTAATTCAAAAAAATCATAATATCATTTATATTTTTTACAACCTAATACTTTCTAGAATTATAGTAATTTAAATGATATATATTTTTTATTTTTTATTTTATTGAGATATGAAGGAAGTGAACCATTGACTTGATTTGTAATAAGAAAATAAGTATCGGAGCATTTCCATGTGCGATATACCCCCACTTATTGAAAATCGCAAAAAAACCTATGTTAGAAACCTTTTGTTTGAATAACCTCATGTTGTCAAAACCTGTTAGATTAATTGTTAAAAATTGTAATTAAAAAAAAACAAAATTAAAAAGAAATAATTGCAGTTGCAGTACAAACTTTTTTTTTTTTTTTTTGACAAATTATACTTAAATTTTTTATATGTGCCTTCACAATCTCTAGTCTTTAAAACCTTATTTCTCACCCCACTCCAAATCCCCCGAGATTAGTAGATAGAGGCTTCCTAAGGTTCTCTATTGTACTCGTAGAGCATCGACTGGTTTCTATTGTGGTTGTTGCAAGAAATAGTTTCTTCTTCAATTATTTCTTTAATAACCAATCCTATGAATGAAAAGAACATAAATAACTCAAAAATATATAGATTACAAAATTTCAGCTTTTCTAATGAATGTAATAAATAAATAAATAAATAGAAGAAGGACGTTGACTACCTTGTTTCCCATTTGCCAAACTAATTGATGGAGGGTGTTTGTATCATTTGTGTTATATATTTTTCAATACAATAAATTTTTATAATATTATTATTTACATTTAAAATAAAATTTAATAATGTAAAAGACAATAATTAATGAATTTAAAATTGCAACACCAAAAAAAAAAAACTTAAACTATAACAAACATGATTATTTAAAGTAATTTGTGTATTTGTAAAATAAATAAATAAATATTTTTTTTAAATAAATAAATTATTAAGAATCAAAAAAGAGAAGAAAATGATTAAGTATTGTTCATTTGGTGTAATAGTTGGAGATGATTTTTCTTTTTAGTTTAGTGCAAGATTTGATATAAAGACCGAACATATTCCACAATTGAAACAATGTGAAGATGAACTGGAGTGGGGGGGATTTGGAGTGGGTTTGTGCCTCATCGCTTTGGTATAATTATTACGGTGGGTGGCTTTGGTTGGGGTGGATTTGGAGAGATGAAGTGGCGTGGGGGGATTTGGAGTGGATTGGAAAAGATGAAGTGGGATTGCGTGGAAAATAAAGTTTTAAAAATTAGAAATTGTGAGTGGCACATATAAAAAAATTGGATATAATTTGAAAAAAAATTAAAAGTTTTTATTATTTCTTTTTAATTTTGGCATTTTTTATTTTTTTACTGTTAATCTAACGAATTTTGACGGAAAGTAGTTTTTCGAACAAAATGTTTAAACATGGAGATTTTCTGCGATTTTCAATAGGTAAGAGGTTTATCACACATTGAAACGTTTATAAGGGGTTTTCCACTATTAATCCAAACTATAATCATTATCTTTGCCCCCAGGGCAAATCTCCCAGTGGCAAAGAGGAGGGCGGTTAGGGCTCAGCGCGGTAATGTGCAGAGTTCGATTCCTCGCAAAGGTGGAATTGACTTTATTGCAAGCGGGAGTTATCAAAGGGTTAATAACCCAGGCCTATCCATAAGCTCTCTACCCTGATTCCTGGGAGGCACATCCTGCGATTTACCTCCTCCACAATGGCCCAGGACAGGGTCGGT
>CAIGRR010075509.1:0-14726 GCA_903798365.1 Fraxinus sp. 1973-6204 | reverse complement strand
ACAGCAGTTAAAACGGAAGTTTCATGACAATTCAGTCATGATGAAGAACATGGGTACTTACAGGACGAGTGGGTTTCAGGCAATTCCCCAATAATAACTGTCAGAGGAGTATAAAAAAGAAGAGAAGACATGGAAGAAAAGGACTCCGAATCAAACACTCTCGAACAAAGAATATGTAATTTTCAGTTTCTTTACTTTTATCACATTTAAATTTCAATAGTTATGTGTGCTTGCGTCCCTTGGAGGCATTTCGCTTCTTGCCGATTGTAAATATTCATCAATAAATCACCCATTTTTGGAATTTTGTCTCAAGAGGTCTGTTCCTTACACAATCGTCTGAACAATCTCTTAATTGTTAACGAGGCCCGACTTTCCGCGTGAAACATACTTTTATTTCAAACAAAGATGGAATCCCTTTTTGCATCTCTCATTTTTTTTTTTTTTTTTTTTTTAACAAAAAACACCCATAGATAATGATTAATGAAATTGAGTGCTCTCTTTGAGATATCCATAGATATGGCTATCGGAAGGAGGATTTTTATCATTAGAATAAAAATTTGAGTTTTTTACTCTTGATTTTCAGAATTTCATTTTATTTTTAATTGAGATTCGAAAAAGACTAGTTCTCAGTTTCTTGATGAAATAAGAATGCATAATTTACATTCAGATATATGTAAAAGCCTAGATGGAATTGTCATCAGATTCGAGAACCCATTCTCGTTAATTAATATTAAAATATCAAAATAAAAATTAAAAATATGATTAAAAATAAGAGAAATCTAGATCATATCAAAAAAGAAAAAATAAAAAAAGTGAAGACCAAAAAGAAAGAAAAGAAAAGGTGGGTTAATGTTGTTATGAGGCTTGTGGTTTACATAAAAATCAAAGAGAGAATTAACCATTACTTATGTCATTTTATTCATGTCCAATTTAGTAAATAAGAAAAAATATCTAAAAACAGTGTAAAAAATAAAAAATCATTGTGACAATATAACCACACTCTTACCATCGACTGTGCCAATCTATCCCAAAAAGCTGCCCTACGGAGTTTGCCTGCTAAGTGGTACCTGCTATACGTATCGATGTTCTAAAAATTCGTCCAGCTTAGGCTCAAAGGTTAATCTTGTCGCTTAACTGTGCTTTATCCTGTTTAGAAAATTGCATGCATCACTTCTCTAAACCGTCATTCTAACTAGAGTTCAAAAAATATAAAAATAAATTCTTGTTAAAGTTCGATCATCATTTTTAAGCCGCGGCTATATGTGATCTTTAATAGAAAAATGAAATTATAAATTTGCATAGCATGTCACTGAACCATTATCCACGGAAGATCCCAAGCAACTGTTAATTTACAAACCTTACATTCTGCCCATTGACATTTTATCTGCATCTTCCCAACCAAAAAAGGATTCTCTTTGTTTGAGATGCCCTCAGAAGCCTCGAACCTAGGTTGAAGGTCTACCTTGACGGCTTGACAGAAAGAGAGTAATGCCCCAGAAATCAGAAATCAAGTGAAACTTGATCCAATCAGGCTTGCTAATGGCAGTCCTAGATCTACAAGACATTACCATATCAAAACAAGTTAATAGCATAGTCAAGAGGGACTAAGCGCTGGCTTATAACTTAAAAGGCTCCTGATTTTGATACTTCTAGTTGCCTCCTCTATTAGGCTACCTGAGGTAGCTACAGGCCGAACGCCACTGTAAACAAATTTTGAGTATGATGCTACAGCTTAACACTTCCTAGGTATATTTACAGAGAACAATTCAAAGATCATAACATGAAAATAAATAAGGTTACAATGTCGCATAACGCTTGGTCAACATAAATACATATATAGAGGGGCACAACTTGATAATTATATAAAAGCTTGGATCTGAAAACAACACTGCTTAAATAAATATTGTCCTGGTTACCAACAGATGACAAAATATTTATCAGAAATCTGAAAAAGAAAGGATTCTGCATTCTGTATCATTAAGACAAAACAATTTGACTGATAACCTCGTAAAAACTATCTTTAAAATCTAGCACGTCTTGTTCAATTCAGAACTACCAAGGCTTGCTCAAGGAGCATAAAACTTTACGAACCTTAAAACCACAAATTGGAATTATGGCAACAACAGAATAGATTAGTGTCAAATGCTCAGTTTAACGCATTTGAATAGATATCAGCAGCCTCATAAGGGGCTTTCAAAACCTGGATTTCCTGGAAGTTACTATTTGCAGCCATGGCATAGGATTGGGGATAGGTCAACTGCTGTCCAGTCAACCAGAATTCCGATGAAGTGAGAGGCACGCCTCCTGTACTTGAATGGTATACATGCTGAGCCATACCGGAGTCATTTTCATGCATAGGACGGTGTGGTGGAATTGAATCTGGGCTGGATGCCCAGGAATTACTTGACAGAAGAGAGAGAGCACGACCGTACTCCGGTGCTGCATCTATGTGGGACAAAATTGTGGGTCCCCTCAAACCTGTAATCAAAAAATAGATCTGAACACTTGAATTGGAAAATAAGTAGCTTTATATTAACAGTTAAAATTCTAGAATCCGAATGACATGAGCGCATCTTTTTTACAAGAACCACATCAACATACAAGTTTCCAAGTTAAAAGCCCACTAGAAAAACCTGGCCAACCATAGGATTTATCCAACAGAATAACACTTAAGCTGAAGCTAAATTGATATTCAGTGCTTGGCGAATTTAGCGAGCATTTTATGTCAATGCTGCAAGGTAGGAAACAAACCTGAGTTGAAAAACTCAGACGTGGAGTCCTTGAATGCCACGAGGCCACTAGATTTGTCACCATGCATACGGATGCCATGTGGCAGCTTAATTCCAGTCATAAGCAATTCCCCATCAATGCCTCCAGCTCTTTTAGACTTAACAGGATAGTCCCTTGTAAGCGTAAACTTGGGGCCTGAGCTATCCCAGGTTGAATTTTCAGTAGTTGTAGGGTTAATAAGTGGAGCATTGTTCAACAGAAAATTCATCTGTTGCCTGCCATCTAATACGTGTAAAATTACATTAGACCAAACATAATCAATGGGTCTGGCATAAAATCTCAAATGAGCTTGATGGAAAGTTTAGGAAAGCAGCTCAGCCAGGAAAGGAATAACTGAACTGTGAACCAGATATTTAGTCATGCAAACAAGAAGCCCTTGTTTGGTGTAAATCAAAATCAAATTAAAATCATAAGTTAAAGTCAACAATTAATTTTAACGACACATTTCATGGGACCCACAACTTTTTAACAACACATTTTATTAACTTTTATCAAAATCTACTAAAAATCAAATAGGGGCTAAATAAAGGAATTTTTGTAGTTCGGAAGTCAGTTAAATCTCTAGGGGGCATCGATATACACGGATCCAGAATCTTCTGACCTCAAGCGAGACAAATGAAAGCACAACTAAATGCCAACGATCTCAATTAAATCTTTCTTGTGGGTATCAGTCTTTATATCTTTTGCTTAATTGCTTTGAGAAATAGTCTCTCTAAAATTTAGCAAGTAACCATATTTTATGTGTGGAGTCAAATGACAACACTAAATGTGCCGAGATAAAATAGCAATTGCAATCCCAATACAAGAGAGTTTATGAATATAAGAATCAGAAAATTTGAAACAAAGAACTCCACATATTTATGTGCACAGATAATATCAACGATTATTGCACAGTGCTAGAGTTGGCACGTTCCAATTGTAAGCATATCAGGTGAGGTACAGGCTGACAATCATAAAAATGAGTCAGAATATGACGTGAATATAGTACCATAGAATGGTGATGACACCCTCGATGAGTTAAACTCAATAGTTTCCTGTTGTGGTTTGCGACGCCGTGCATTGTGATCTAAAAGCCTCCTTCGACAGCTACGCTTCTTTTCGTCGAATTTGGACAAACTGTGGAACCTTCATGGATAAAAACAGAAGCCACGAATACATCATGATACCCAAACTAGCAGAAAGAACTTAGTGGAGGAAATAACAAATGATGATGACAGCCAAGTCGTACTAGAAGTTACTACAGCTAGAAATACTGAGGCCAGAGATTTAATAAGCAAAATTACTAAAAATAAAACTACAGGTTACGTATAATTATCAACCAGGGTCTTTCCAATGACCATTACCTGCTACACTGTTGGCAAAACCTATGTTCAAGGCCTCCTACGATAACCCTTGGGCTCTTAGAATGGCCATCACAAACTTTATGCTTTCGATGATATTCTTTAGCTGCTGAAAGATCAATGTTGCAGCCTTCTACTTGACAGTATGGAATAGGCACAATTTGACCAGATGATTTAGTTTTCTTCATTGTAGTGGTAGATGAAGTAGGCACTACAGAAGCGGTTACGCTCTCAACATGGCTCCCGGTACTGCTGTTCTCGAAATAAGTCCGCTTTCTGAGTTTCAAACTAATCCATGGCTCACCAGAGCTAACAGAACCCTCCAGAGGTAGAGAAGTTCCAGACACCTCAGATCGAGACATTTCCATTTTCTTGGTAAAATTTGCAGATTCCTCGAATGCCTCGAACTCAGAACCTGGCAGTTTCATCCCATCCTTCAGGGAGGAGTCGGTAGAAGCCGAAATAGAGCTTTTAGTTGAAGAACCATACCCAGCATAAGAGCCAGAAGTACCACTATTCCCACCATCGGTCAACAAATTAACGGAGCCAACATCAATTTCCCCATCATCAACGATCATCCAGTCTGCCGACTGCATATTTCTTGGACTTCCACTTGTTTTTGAATTGAACGTTGTAATGGTTTCCCAGTCTCACTTTGAATCGAACTCCACCTAAAAATGGTAAGTCATTAAATGGGCTCACTCAATTTCCTCTTACATGAAACACATAAGAAACTGGGACCCAGTCCTGCAACCAATAACATTATGACCACTCATAACATGCTCAAATTAAATGAAACTTTATGGAAAGAAAAAATTAGAACCATCCATAACACCAAGAGTAGACATACGCTAAGCTTTGAGCAACTCAAGAAGAAATTTTACCTCAGATATATGAGTATCACCACATGGAGTGGCTCCGAGTCCCCAGCATCTCAGAAATTTGATGAAACTGTATCGATTATTATCCAATTAACTGAAAGTAAAAAACTCAACCCAAATTCCACAATTCGAATTAGTACCAGAAACTTGATGAAACTGCAAAGAGGAAAAGCAATTATTATCCAATTAACTGAAAGTAAATACTAAACCCAGTTTCCACAATTTGAAGTAAGCACAATGAAACAAGTAAAGGGTACAAATCTTAAACATCTGAAAGCAAAACAACTATACTCATACTTCAACCCAAGTAATCCAAAGATTTTCACAGTACTGTCTTCAGATAGTCTCATTAACAATTGAACACAATGAACCTTTGAACCTTGGAAGTAAGCACAACTCAATATCGAAAGGGCACGAGTCTTAACTATCTGAAAGCAAAACAGCTAACTCATACTTCAATGCAACTAATCCCAAAAATTTCATAGTATAGAACCTTAGAGCCTCATCAATAATTCGTAAGTGCAACAATTTTTGAGCCATGACTTCAAAGCAGCTTGCCACACAGAATCTTCACCATCAATAAATAACCAGAAAATAAATAATAACAGCTTTAATTTGGTAAGCATCTTATACCAAATCAATCATTAAAGCCTTAGCATTTCTACAAAAGGAGAAAGGTGAAAAAATACAACAACTCTTGACTTTCCACCTGCCCACTTTAGTGCAAAAATCTCCAGAACAAGAGAAGATAAAAAATTTCCAATTTATCATCTACTCCTCTTCTATCATATAATAGTTTTTAATCCCATAAAGTAGCTACTCAAAGTTCAATTCAACAATTTTACCTCTTGGCTAACTGTTTCTTCGCCTTTTCCCTAACTTCAATTATTCAAAGTCTTCCACCTGCTCATTTCCAATAGCAAACTATTAAATTTTAGAGTTAATGATTAAGAGACCCACTAAAAGAACTGTTCGAATAATGTAGAAAAGAAGTTCATATATTGATCTTAAAGCTTATAAGTATACAAATTCAAAGTCAGAAGACATGTTTTCACCTAACAAGGAAAAAAGAAAAAAAAACAATCATTAAACTGAACTCACTACACCCCCTTATAGGAAAATAATCAGTATAAAAATAAAATTATATATATATAAAATATTACCATTTACTTGTTTCGAAAGAAGTAATCTGACTGGCTAATACTACTTATGGTGCACAACAAAAAACTTTTTTATGTTAGAAAAATCATGGTGGTTGGTGGAGCAAGTTATGGTCCCCATCCAGGGTTTTTGTCGGATCAGCGACCGAAAGCAGATTGCAAGTAAAAGTTTTCCATTAACAAAATGACTTTGCACGCCGTCTTTACAGTCCTCAAAGACGTGCAAACACCAAAAATTTAAAACAAAAGTAAAGCAAGAAAGGGAGACGAAAAAGACGTGAAGAAAAAGCAATATTTTACCATTTCCAAAACAGAAATTTTTCCAATTTTTATACAGATTTGGAAGGCTCTGTTGACGAAAATCCTCCGCTGTTTCTCCAAAAATGTAAATTAATACCTCACAACCACCTTTTACTGAGCTTCATTTATTAATTCGTAAAGGAACATCATTACATCATTTCCCCTCATTATAGAAGCAAAAATAATTGGTTTGAGATAATCAATTAAATAGAAGGTGGAAAAATGAAATGGAAAATGGAGTTTTACCTGATAAGGAATGAAATGGAGAGTAAAACTTACCGAGTAAAGCAATAGAGTGTGGAGAAGGGGAAAACTGCAGGGAATTTCTTTTACCTGATGAAGAAAGGGCGAGAAATTTTCAGGGGTAAATGATAAATAATAAAAAATTTCACTATTAGTTCTTAATCTATTGCCTATATAGCAATTTAGTCATTAAGTTTTTTTTTTTTTTACAATTTTCACAATTGACTCCTAACAGCTAAAACCCTCAAGGTATAAACTCGTATATTTAACTTCATAAAGATAATTTTTATTCTCAACTTGGATTGACATTTAAACTTTTAAGGTAAAACATATATTTATGAGAATTACGTGACATTTAGGCTTTAGCCCATATTTGGCTATCTTTTTTCAAAAATTCAATTTTTTAAAACTCATTTTTAACCACACATTTTTTCATAATATAATTTTACATGTAAAAAAAAAAATCCTTATTTTTTAATCACATTCTCCAAAAAATTATTATTCCAAAATACATTATCTTCCCAAAAAAAGGCTCAAACAAGGACTTAATGAAAACTTAGATAAATTTGTTACAGAAAATTAATAATATTCAAGTTCTGCATCAATATGGTACAACTATTGCGCCTAGTATCCAAAAATAGTGCCACTCCCAACTGTTTAGTTCATTATTGTGCTTCAACTCATTTCAAGAAGAACCAGACGGCTCTAGGTCTGAGCAGTATTTCACCCCTTTTATCTACTAATTCCTAATCTTTAGTTGGTGCAGTAATAATGAAATGTTGAGATTATTTTGCTCTTTTTAAGAGTTTGAGACTAATATGTTATTGGGACAATAGGCTGGGATCAATGTTGCAATTTCCCTAAAAAGTGAGGTCTTTCATTGAGGTGGTAATCAGCTGGTGAGGGTCCACGGAAATTGTGATTGTAGTGCCTGGACGACGGTCAGGGTTAGATGGATTTGCAGGAGCGACACGTGAACGGTTCAGATGGACTGTCGTTAAGTGACAGCTTTTTTTTGAGGGATTTGGTTGTTCCGAAGAGGGCTGTTTCTGGTGATTGACACAGGACAGAAAGTGGAAAGGGGGAGATGTGGAACGCAATTTACGAGTCCACATCGAGTCGACTCGGCCTCATTTTGCTTTTATTTATTTTTTTATCTTTTTCAATTTTCAATTTTTTATTTTTTATTTTTTATTTTTCACCAGACACGTACAATCTACGAATAGATGAATAGGTTAAATAGAAATCTCAAAGATATAAATGGACTCGAGCGATTTTGAAGGAGTCTATACTCTGGCCTTTCTTCGATATGACTCAATCTTTTCGATACGTTTAAAGTAATGTAAATCGAGAGTGGTAGGCATAACTTGCTTTTTCTGCTCAAGTTTTGTTCTTTTTTCATACATGTGGTGGATCATCTACCCATGTAATCATGCCGTGTCTTGATTGAACTGTCTCTTTCCATGATCCTACACGTTTTGAAATCTATAAAAAAAGATATGTAATCAAAATTAATACAGCTTGAATATCATCATGGAAAATCAATTTTGTTAAATAGTTTAGATGTATTTATGATTGAGAATGAGGTAGAAAAAGGTCAAATAATCATGTTACAATAATTGCAAGTAAAAACCAACTTTACGATGAATAACACAACTCATATAGGTGACACTACACATAAATGCGTGGGCACAATCCCAACTAAAACTTGTAGAAATGAATAATGATTTTAATGGTGCAGTTAGTGACTTCCCCACAACCTATTCCAATCACCAAATGTGTCCTACAATGATTGTGCCACCTGTTTGCACTTCTTTATTTGCTGAAAGACGTGGATGTGACGTCAAATCGAAATACAGCATTAAAATACAATAGATAAGAAAATAGTGTACACTTAGGCTCCGTTTGATACCATTTTTCAACTTTCGTAGTGTTTGATTGGCAAAATTTTCCCGGAAAAATGTTTTTCAACTTTCCAAAATTTTCACTTTTTTGAAGAAAATAAATTCTTGATGTTTTGGTTGGTAAATATTTTCCAGGTTTATTTTTTGGACAATTGGAAAAAATTATAAACACAATGGTAAAAAAATTTATCACTTTTATTGACAATTTCCATGCAAAACATAGTCAAACGAATGGTATTCGAAAATTGTAATTTTTTTTCATTTTTGACAATTGGAACAAATTCTAGACACAATGATAGAAAAAATTATCACTTTAATGGACAATTTTCATAAAAAAGAAGTCAAATGGATACCAAACTTTCAACATTTTCCATGAAAAATTATACCAATCAAACACAATCAATTACAATTCCCAGTAAAATAATTTCTAGGCAATTCAATTCCATGTAAAACATTTTCTTTTCACCAATTTTTCACTTTTACAATCAAACGGACCCTTAACGAACACGAGTAAATAACACAAGTATCGTGTAGTTGCTTTGGAAAGTCCAATTGACTTTCTCTTCTAATGACTAATGAACGGGACGAGTGATTTTCGTTAGGTCTCTTGATTTTACCCTTGTTTGGTTATTGTTTATAAATTATAGATTATTAATAATTGATTAAATCAATTTTTATTCATATATAGTGTGATCCACAAGTATTATTCACTTATTCACACACACTGATTTTTATCTATTTATAACTTAAACAATTTATAAACAACTTTCAAACATGCAAGAGATTAAACTTTTAAAGTGTCAACCATTAGATATGATCGATATGGTTCATAGGTAAATGCTTTGGGCCTGAGTAGAGTCCAAATATTTAAGATGTTGGCCAAAACATGGCAAAGTTTGGGCTTTGTTAGGCTGATCTTTAACTAGATAAAAAANTATGATCGATATGGTTCATAGGTAAATGCTTTGGGCCTGAGTAGAGGCCAAATATTTAAGATGTTGGCCAAAACATGGCAAAGTTTGGGCTTTGTTAGGCTGATCTTTAACTAGATAAAAAAAAAAAAAAAAGAGGAAATTACACAAAATCAAATTTTAAAGTTTCAATTTCAAATTTCAGATATAATCTTTATTTATACAAAAATCAGATATTAGTTTATCTCTTTCTAAATTACAATTACACAAACCCTAAAAATCAAAAATCATTTATCACATCTTCATTCTCTCTCTAACCTCTCATTCTGTCTCCTCTGGTTATCTCTCTCATCTCTCGTCTATCTCTCTTCTTCCCCTCTCTCTCTTCTTCCTCCCGTCGTCGTCGAAGACCTCGCAAGGCCGTCGTTACAAGGTCGACCGTGTGCGGTGGTTTGGGTAGCGTCGCGATCTTTCTTCTTCGATGACTTATCTCCAGTGTCGCGCCGGTAATCAATCATCGTCGACGGCGAACGTCGTTGGGTGATGAAGGTGATTGGACAGGTGGTAGTGGGGAGAAAACTAGTGGCGAGGGTAAGTAGATCAGTGATGTTTCTAGTTTTAGTGTCGAGTTTGGCGATGGAAATGGAACGGCACAACCTTGGTAACATGAGCTTCGGTCGTGACAACGATCCTGCTTGGGTAGTAGAAGTGATTGGGCAGATGCTGATGAGGAGAAAACTGGCGACGGGGGTGAGTAGATGGGTGGTGTTTGTGGTTTTGCTGTCGGATTTGGCCACGGAGATGGAATCGGCACAACTTTAGCGGCCTTAGCTTCGATCGTGGTGGCTATCCTTCTGTTTTGGGTTGTCCGGCTTTGCCTGTGTAGGTGGCTATGCATTCATGTTAAGTTGTTGGGTTGTGTTGGTGGTGGTGGTGGTGGCATCGTTAGGTTGTGTTTGGTGGTGTGGTGGTGTGGCGGCGATGGCAATGGTAGGGTGTTTCTGGCTGCGACGGTGGCGGTGATGCTGTTGGATGGAATGATGAGGTGATGGTCATAAGTTTTGATGGTGCTCACATATTATTTGGTCTTTTGTGACTATTAAATTGGTTAATCTGTGGCCGATAAACAATATATGACCAATGAAAAATATAAATTGTGACCAACAAATGAGTGATTTAAAAAATTGTTAATTTGTGATCGATAATTTGACAATTTGTGACTGTATACTGAGTTGTGACTTATAATATTTGTGATTTGTGACCGATGAATAAGTTGTAGCGTATAATTTTTTTTTATTTGTGACCATAAACAAATTGTGACTTATAAAATTTCTGAATTGTGACCGTAAAATAATTTGTGATATATAAAATTTTTGATTTGTGGTCGTAAAATAATTTGTGACTTATAAAAATTTTTATTTGTCACCGATGAACAAATTGTGATATATAAAATTTTTGAATTGTGAACGTAAAATAATTTGTGACTTTTTAATTTTTTTTTTGTGATCGATGAACAAATTGTGACCTATAAATTTTTTGAATTATGACCATAAAATAATTTGTGACATGTAAAATTTGTGATTTGTGGCCTGTTATATAAAATTTGTGACCAAATTATACGGAATTGTGACATTAATATATTTAATTAATAAAATATATATTTAATTAATTAATTTAAAAAACTCTGAAATTTGAAATTTTAAATATAATCTTTTAAATTTGAAATTGGTAAAACTAAACTTCTTATTTATGAAATCTTCCCATAAAAAATTTCAAGCCCATCGTGATGTGTTGGTCCATACTTTGGATATAAAAGGGTTCAAGCCATCTAATTATCCCTTGTTTGAGCCCCATTTTGGAGGGAAAATGTATTTTAAAATTGTGATTTTTAAAAAAACATGTGAATAAATAATAAGAAAAAACTTCGAGCCCTATATCGGTATGAGATACAGAGGAATGGGTTACTCTTTTTTAAAAAAAAAAAAATCCGTTGACCCTTGAGATGTTACTACGTAGTTTGCTTGTGTTTAATCTTTCGAATGGATTCGGTCTTATACATATGTGAGGAAGGTAATCAAAAAAGAATGAAGAACTCACCTTCTTTCTTAACTTACGTGTAAAATTAATTTATTAAGAATGTGTGGTTGAAAATGAGGGTTTGTTTGGTGGCCATTTTTTTTTTAAACATTATTTTGAGTAGTGAATTTATGGAGAATATGAGATTAAAAAATAGAGAAAAAAATTTTGAATTTACCTTTAAAATATTTATTGTGTGAGTGTGTGGTTGAAAATGAGTAGTTAGAAAAAAGAGTTTTTAAAGAAATAGAAAACAAATAGGGGCTGGGTTGGCTCAAACACAAGCTTAATTAACTTATTAACCAATTTGCAATATTAATCCATTCAAAGTTCTTGATCAAAAGAAGTATAAAATAAAGAGTATTGGTATTTAGCAGTACCGGTGTTTAACACTATTTTAAGTGTCGCACTAGTGGCCTTAAATGACTTACATAATTTCACATTTAATTGAACATATTGTATAATGTCACATAGACTAGTGCCCTTGCACCATTGGTGCTAGATAACATTATTCTAAAATTAATGGTGCACCGAAATCTTGTCTTGTGAAAGAATTGTCTTTAATTCTAAAATTGAGATTTCGGGTCACAAATAATTTAGCCATGTTTGCTGATTTCTTTAAAATTCATTTTTAATTATATATTCTCCAATTAAAATAATTTTACACGTAAATTAAAAAGAATCCCACTTTTTAACTATACATTCTTCAAAGAAATTAAATCCATAAAATCTTCATAAAAAAGACTCTTACATAGAGGAACATATATCATTGCACAATAGAAACCGTCAATATAAACGCTAAGCGGTTTAATGATTTTCCCTCCCATGTTAACTTATGTTAAAGTAGTGTGCGATTTTGACATCCATTTAAATGGTTTTTGTCAAGTGTGGACCCCGATTTACATATTTAAATATGTTTAGAAATCAAAACCTCACTTTTAAAAGTTAAGTATCCAAAATCACATCAATTAAAATCTTAGAAGCATATTCCTAATTTTCTCGAAATAATTCGACACTATACTACAAAAAATCAAGTGTAATTCATCAAAATCTTTAACTAGGACACCATATCTTATTTTGTTTTTTATTGAGTAAATTACATATATTTTCTTAAGGTTGAGGACAATAACAAATACCTTCACTTCCTTCTCAAAAAGATTAATGATATTCACAAGCGACTTTTACTGATTAGTGATGTAGCAAAATTTAAGATGACAAATTAAGATTTTAAATCGATTAAAGTCATCCAAATATCACATCACTGCTTTTGGGCAAGGGGTGATCATGAATAGCATTATCCTACATAAATAAAAAACTCACTTTGCCACTACTATTCACAAGCCGAGCTGATATATATCTTAGCCGTGTAGCCGTTGAAGCCGAGTGAGCCGTTTGTCCTACATCCACTATAATCCCTCATTTTCTCTTAAAAGAGTGAATGTAAGATTCACTATTCATTTTTGTCACATTGATTTTCATATTAATCTGGTTTGAAACCNCTACATAAATAAAAAACTCACTTTGCCACTACTATTCACAAGCCGAGCTGATATATATCTTAGCCGTGTAGCCGTTGAAGCCGAGTGAGCCGTTTGTCCTACATCCACTATAATCCCTCATTTTCTCTTAAAAGAGTGAGTGTAAGATTCACTATTCATTTTTGTCACATTGATTTTCATATTAATCTGGTTTGAAATCGATTTCGTCCTTTGTATTACTATTGCATATGGACAAAAAAATTTGTCGCCTTAATTAAAAAAAAAATAATATCTACAAACTGACTTAATTACTATACATGTAAATGTAGTAAATGCAATTGCAATGATACAGTTTCTTCTTTCTCATTATCTTATTATATATTTTGATTTCAAACAACAAATAAGTTATTCAGCTTTCTCTCGCTTTTTCTCTGTGAAGTGGCAAAACAATCTTAATCGGGTAAGAGCTTCGATTTTTTTAGTTTTGTTTAGTTTTATGCTTTCGATATTGTCTATAGTGTTGTTAAAAGGTAAGTTTCAAATTTATTTTTTTGTCTGATACTATGTAGGCTTAAGATTTTATACACAAGATGATAAAAAATTACAGAGAACAGTGAAAGAAGAGCAGAGAGAAATCTAGAGAAGAAAAAAGAAAAAGAAATGTTGAAAGAAAACAAAATAAAAGACAAGAATTGTTCTTCGAATAATATAAGATGATAAAAAGTTACAGAGAGCAGTGAAGTGAAAGAAGAGTATAGAGAAATTCAGAGAAGAAGAAACAAAAAGAAATGTTGAGAGAAAACAAAATAAAAGACAAGAATTGCTCTTCGAATCTAAAGTAAAATCATATAAAAATCATAATTTTATTGTAGATTTTTTTTTTTTTTTTAAAAATGCTGAGCAGCTTCACAGAATGCGGAGCAATTGCTTCGCACAATGCGGAGTAAGTGTTTTTTTTTTTTTTGTCTTCAATTTATTTTCTTTTCCTTTTTTTTTTTAAAAAAAAACGTTTTTTGCTTCATTCTATATCTATTAATTCAAAAATATTAGAAAATATCCCCGTCGGGGGCCCCACGAGGGGCGTTGCCCCCTCGACCCCCGCGACCTGACCGGGCAGGTCGATCCTCGTCGGGGGCATTGCCCCTAAACCCCCACGAAAGGCGCCACTTGTCAATTCAGTCAATAAATATGTAACTTACTTCAATTTACTTCATATATTTCGATTATTTATTTTTGTATTATGATTTTCTTTACTTGTCATATTTTTAGTCATTCACGATTCCGTCCAATATTGAATTTGTTTCCAATTTTTTTTAGTTTGTAAGATATCATTCTCAAAATTAAAAATATATCAAAAATTCCAACTTTAATTGAACTGTGTTATCTTGAGGTATGATATTTTTGTTCTTCTTTTTTAGATTTTGATGAGTTTAACCTTTAATTAGGCTTTGTATTTTTTTTCCCAAAGTTTCTATAATAATATTTATGCAATACGTTTATCACTTTTGATTTCTCAAACCTAATTTCATACTGTTCATGAGGTAGTGAAATGGACTTTACTATTCTCATTAGTAAATAAAAAATTGTCTCCAACTCTTTGTACATATTTTTACTTTAACCTGATTTTCGTTCGTTAACATTGT
>CAIGRR010075469.1:0-11029 GCA_903798365.1 Fraxinus sp. 1973-6204 | reverse complement strand
TTAATTTTAAAAAAAAAAAAAAACAGTAGCCATTCCAGGTTGGCTATGTTGAGAGTAACAAGCAAGGATAAACATTACTCCGTATTTTGAATCATAGAGATTTTAATAAATGGCAGGGTTACTCACAGACTTTCTCATCGCCAGAAAGAACTTATAAATAAAAATGGCTTGTTTTATTTTCATGTTATAACTCATCAATTCGTTATTAAAAGATGTTCATCTACTTCATATGATTATGTTTTTTATAATGATGAATGTAAAATTATTTTGGAGTTTAACAAGTGTTTAAAATGGCATATTTTATTTTCATGTTATAACTCATCAATTCGTCATTAAAAGATGAATGTAAACATCTTACCACTTTTTTTTTAAAGGAGTATCTGTGTCTCCATGCAACGCGGAGACATGGGCGGACACCGTGTTTACCAATTTTATTTTATTTTTTTTGCTAGATAAAAAACTTTTATATTTTTGAAATTATTACTAATTATTTCTTATTTTTTGCCAAAAAATGAACATTTCNTTAAAAGATGAATGTAAACATCTTACCACTTTTTTTTTAAAGGAGTATCTGTGTCTCCATGCAACGCGGAGACATGGGCGGACACCGTGTTTACCAATTTTATTTTATTTTTTTTGCTAGATAAAAAACTTTTATATTTTTGAAATTATTACTAATTATTTCTTATTTTTTGCCAAAAAATGAACATTTCATTCTATTAATATTAATACTAGAAAACATTCAATTCTATTATATATTAATCTTAGAATTTTTATATTTGAATTTTATTAAATATTAATATTTACAATTTTTATGTTCAATCTCTATCGGGGGCAACTCACGAGGGCCGCTGCCCCCTCGACTCGGTCAGGTCAATCCCCGCGGGCGCGCTGTCCCCTCGACCCTCGCGAGGTTAGGTTGATCCCCGCTTGGGGCATTGCCTCCGAACCCCTCACGAAGGGCGCTGTCCCCGCGACCTAACTGGACAGATCGATCCCCACCTTTCAGGGCGTTGCCCCAGAGCCCCCGCTGCCCCTTGATCCTCGTAACCTGATTGGACATGTCGATATCCATTTCGAAGCGGAAAACCATTTGCATAACAATAATAAACAAATAAATAAAGTATGAACAAATATATTATCTCCAAACTAATGATTTTCTGCTAAATTTGAAGTTTACTCAAAAAGGTGGTATTCCGACAGCCTAGTAAAACTTTAGCAATTAAACTTGGCAAAGTTTTATTCCAGAGTTAGTGATTATGCAGGCACTTGAATTATTTTTTCCTCCATTTTTTTAGCCTTAAGATTGTGTGAACATATCATTCTGATAGAAAGACTTGTGCATATCTATTGGAATACTGAGGTCTGATTCTAAGATTTGTATTCCATGGATTCATTTTTCAAACAGGCATATTCAACGGCACTAATTGCAGGCCTTGCACCATAGACAAAGATATTGCTACATTTAGCTGAAGCATTGACACCACCATGTCCCATTTTCTTAGTTTTCAACCGAGAATTTATGCATTTTGTTCGTGAAGGTCTTGAGAGACGGCAAATGGTCTGAGGAGGAAGCTGCGATCATGTGCCAAGAGATATCATCAACATCAAGTCGAGAGATATAAACCCAGTAGATGCTCGGCTTCTTGAAAGGGACCCACTCAAGATTGATCCATTTGTCCTCACAGGCAAATCATTGCCATTAACTAAAAGCTTCGGGGATGAAGTGTTTTCAGGCTCCAATATTTATTATATACTCAGATCCCTAAGTTTATAAATAACCGAAAGAAGAAATGGCAATGGCAATGCAACAATTATCCATTCTGTCTTAGCATACACATGTAAGTTCCATCCTAATTCATTGGTTTTATTTTGTAAATGCTACATGGTATTCTTTTACAACCTCTTTATTATGCATTTTCATTTTTTGATGAATGCTTTATTATTTAATGAATCGAATATTTTTACTCCCCGTAAACCTGCAATCTTTATATATGTCAAACGTTTCTATTATCATGTACTGCCATGTTTTACATACACGTGATGTTTTCAGTTTTATTTTTAGTGAGTTTCTTTGTGCAATAATATCATCTTTTGAAATATTCACCTTGTTAAAAGGAGTATTAGCGAGGCAATAATATGTTCACAATACTCCTGAATAATCAAATAAATCTTAAACTACTTTTTTTTTTAACCTTTACGATTTCTACTCTAATAAAAACACAACGAATACAAAATTCGTGCAACGCACGTGTCAACAACTAGTTTTTAAAAAAAAGTCACACTATCAAAACAAGATAACAAATATAAAAGTGACAAAATGACTAAAATTGTTGTCCCAATAAAATACACATACAATAACCTTTGTTAAAACGTAAATGTCACTTTTTTAAAGAAACTAAGTTCTAAAATCGTTAAAAAGATATTAAGTTGTCACTGATATGCTATTGCAACAATAACACAAACTAGTATATCCTTGTATTTACACATAAGTGAACTCAAATTCTGATACACTTCATCTATTCACCCATGACCCATTCGTCAGTATTCATTTCTCTTTCCCGTCTCTTGACTTGTAGTGGTAACTTTGCACGAAATTGAAATCAAAATTTCAAAATTCGTCGAATCGCGCAATCTTAGCCATATCGGAGACGGCGACCATTTGTCCACAACCACAAACCGGAGTTTGTGAATGGAAATGGCCTTTGGATTTAAGCATTTAACCAATGGGGTGCAATTTTTACAAATTTTGTATCTTATGTAATTTTCCAAATAAATTATTACTATGGATTGTAAATGTGTTTCTTCTAAACATATATACCGGAAAAGAGATTACATCATACATGTGTAAAAGAAACTAAAATATCCATTGACAACTAAACTAACTAATGTTTGATGAAATGTTTCAATAAAGATGAAAATTGATTGTTTTATAGTTTTTAGTGTTACTAAACATATTCAAAGTGCTAATAAATTCTTCTTGATTATAAAATGGTTGTCGTGTACTGGTGTTCTATTGCGAAAAAGTTCAGTGGTGTACTGGTTTTGTGTTGTCCAATCTGAAAACAAATGTGTTTTGTTGGATTTTGTAACCCAAATCCGATCCAAATTGGGTATAGGGTTTCGCGTTGTGCAGTATTGGGTTTAAAGATGTCAAAATAAGGTCTAAGAAGGGAAAAAAAAAGCGGATGACCGTGCTGGACGAACGCTAGACTCTTGCTCGAGCGAGAGGAGCAAAATTGGAGCATGGAAGCTTTCGCGCGACTGTCGAATGACAGTCCATCGCCCGCTTATCGCAAAAGCGAACCGCGATCTTTTTCCTTATTTTTCGAATTTTACGCGATTTTTGACCTAGTTTCTATGTTTTAGGGTTTTGAATGGTTCTCCTATAAATACTAGGCTCTTCATTCAACTTAATAGACCTTAAGTTGCAGAAGTTGTAATTTTCTCTCCATTGATTGTCAATAAATTATTCGGTTCATCTGCTAATTTTATCTTCTTATTTTGCTTTCTTTTAATCTTTTTATTATTTGTGCGATCTATACTTCATATCGCGCTATATCCTCTCCTCAAATTCCTAAAAAGTGGTATCAGAGCTAAGGTTCAGCAGTTCCGCAGATCAAAGATTTGATTCGTTCTAGGTTTTTGTTATCAATAGCTACCATGAAGTATGATATTCCGTTGTTGGATCGCAGTATAAGATTTTCGTTGTGGCAAGTGAAGATGAGAACTATATTAGCGCAGATGGATTTGGATTTGATAAGATGTTCGCAACTTGGACAACAAAGGAAAAGCAACGGAAGGATCGCAAGGCACTTTCGCATATTCATCTTCATCTATCTAACAACATTCTTCAGGACATCTTGAAAGAAAAGACAGCAGCTTCATTGTGGTTGAAATTGGAGCAATTATGCATGATTAAATGTCTGACCAGTAAATTGCATTTGAAGTATAAGCTTTATTATCATCGCATGGCAGAAGTCCAAGCACTAGAAGATCATCTAGCCGTATTTAAAGAGATTGTCGCTGATCTAGGGATTTTGGAGGTAAAATATGATAAAGAGGACTTGGCCTGTTGGAGCCATATTTAATCTTGTTGTGCTCACTGCCTGGTTCGTTTTCGTCATTTAAGGACACGATTCTGTACAGTCGTGCCACACTCACCATTGAAGAAGCATATGATGCTTTGTTCTCAATGGAGAAGCTGAAGCATCTGGTCGGAGGTGGTTCCAGAGATGATGAAACTTTTATGGTTTGTAGTGATTGACGAAGGGGCAAGTCGAGAGTGGATTTCAATAATAGGGTCTTCTTTTACTACAAGAAGAAAGGACACATCAAGAGAGATTGTGAGAAGTTGTAGGGTATGGGTAATTCAGCTACAAATCGTGGAAGGAAATCAGAGACTTCAGGTGAAGTTGACATCGCAGAGAACTTTGTAGTAAGGGAGGTCTTTTGATTATTTCTGACGTAGAATCTAAGCCTGCTGAAGAGTGAATTTTAGATACAGATTGTGCATTTTTCATATGAGTCCCAATCGAGATTTGTTTGAATCATATGAAACGGTGACGCAATGGGTCGTTGTTATGGGAAACAACGAATCTTATTGGGTAGCTGGTATTGGGAAAGTCAGATTGAAGTTGGTGGATGGAATAATCAAAACACTTGGCCAGGTTCGACATGTTCCAGACTTGAAGAAGAACATCATCTTGTTGAGTATCTTGGATTCGAAAGGGTACACGTTCTCTGGTGCAGGTGGAGTCTTGAAGGTTTGGAAGGGTGTCTGTGTTATATTGGAGGGGCGGAGAAAGTCCCAGTTATACATCTTGCAAGGTCGGGCAGAATCAGTGAATAAACATCAGCATAGGTTTGGTACCATGGTGGAAATACAGTTTGGTACAGTACCGTTGGGAAGTGGCTCTGGGTCCATTTTGAAGAATACTACTCTTTCGAGTTTGGGAGATATGGGTAATTCCGTTTTGTCACCACAATTTGCGGTTTCATTGTATTCAACGTATAGGGAGAGACCTATTGAAAATATGTACGGAAATGCTGATCTGGATGTGCATGCTTTTAGAGTTGTTGAAGGTGACGGGCCTTCAATCGAAGCATTTAGTGTTGATTCTGCTACAAGGTGTGCTTCGACCCTATTTGGTAAATTTTGAATTCGTTGTGAGTTTTGGAAACCTGGGGCATTCCATTGTATCTGTGTTTGGATATGGTGGAAGAGGAAGAATATTTTCGAGTGTTGGAGAGGTTTGGTTCGGTTTGAAGAGTTCGGTGTATTTCGCTGCAATCGGACTTATTTTTTCAGTTGGAGAAATTTTGGAGTTTCGTTCGTTGCACTCGTATTTGTGTCAAGGTGGAGATTGTTGAATTTCGTAACCCAAATTCGATCCAAATTGGGTCAAATCTAGAGTTTCCCGTTGTGGAGTATTGGGCTTGAAGATGTCAAAATAGGGTCCAAGAAGGAAAAAAGCGGATTGACAGCGTTGGACGAACGCTCGACTCTCGCTCAAGCGAGAGGAGCAAAATTGGAGCGAGGAAGCTTTCGCCTGACTGTCGATGGGTTGTCGCTCGAGCGACAACTCGTTGCCCGCTCCGCTCGAGTGACGGGCCGCGATTTTTTTCCTTATTTTTTGAATTTTACGATATTTTTGACATAGTTTCCATGTTTTAGGGTTTTGAACGGTTCTCCTATAAATACTAGGCTCTTCATTCAATTTAGTAGACCTTAAGTTGCAGAAGTTATAATTTCTCTCCATTGGTTTTCAATAAAATATCCGGTTCCTATGCTAATTTTATATTCTTGTTTTGCTTTCTTTTAATCTTGTTATTGTTTGTGCGATCTATACTTCATATCGTGTCATATCCTCTCCTCAAGTTCCCAACAGTTACCATGTTCAAAATCAGCTGGTTGGCATATCCTCAATACATGGAGATGTTTCCATCCTCAAGCTCCTCAGGGCAGCAACAAGTTCGATTTGGAACCTACTACATGGTTATATCGTTTTTCACCTCTATCTGGTACATTATAATACCCTACCCCCCCCCCCCACCAAAGTTGGAAATGGGATTTGAAATGTCAAGAACACCCAACTTGCGAATAGTCAATGATTAGCATCACCTCCAATTGGGTTGGGAAAATGTCTACCAATTGATCGTTAGATTTCAAGTAGGAAGGAGTAAGAAGACTTGTTTGAATATTTCCCCGAACAAAATGACAATTAATTCAATATGTCTAGTGTATTCGTGGAATACAGGATTTTCGACAATGTGCATAGCATCTTGGCTATCACAATGAATTGGAATTTGTTGTAGATGATTAATATCAACATATGAGAAGATATTTTAACCATTGCAACTCAGAAGTAAGTGCTGCAAAGGAACGATGTTCTGCTTCTACAGAAGAACGAGAAAATATTTGTTATTTCTTGGTTTTCCAAGAAATAAGACTAGAATCTAAAGGGCTTATTAGCACAAAACGTCCATACGTTTGACCTATAGTGTGCAAAATGTCCTTACGTTTCAATTTTTTGAATTTTCACCCATATTTTCACGTTTTCTTGCGGAAAACATCCTTTTGCTCAATTTTCATCCATTTTCTCCGTGAAATGACAAATTTACCCTCTTATTTAAATAAAATAAAAAGTTAAGGAGAAAACAATAAAGAACTAATTACAACCATAAGCTCGAATTTTTTAAAAATTACAAATGAGNTTCACGTTTTCTTGCGGAAAACATCCTTTTGCTCAATTTTCATCCATTTTCTCCGTGAAATGACAAATTTACCCTCTTATTTAAATAAAATAAAAAGTAAAGGAGAAAACAATAAAGAATTAATTGCAACCATAGGCTCGAATTTTTTAAAAATTACAAATAAGTCTCAAACAAATAATTAAAAATCAAAACCAATAACAAAAATAATTTTAATAAACCCAACCCTACCCAAGCACCACAACCACCACCTGCACCACCATCCCTACCAAAACAATCCCAACCTCCATCTCTACCACACCACAATCCCCCACCAAAAAAATCCCTAAATCTTCTTCTTCTCCTCCGCTCCTCCTGTTCTTCTTCATCTCAAAACTCAAATCTTTCTTCAAGGGGAGAGAGATGAAGGAAAGAAAATAGAAATTTTGCCAATGTATGTTATTCCGTATTTTGATTTTGATTAGTTATACAAAATCTTGAAAATCGGAAGATGAGAAACTCTGTCCCACAAGAAAATTTCATTATATTCAAGAAGAGCTGAAGAGGGATAAGTATGAGGGAAGAGGATTCCAATTGGGTTGCCAAATGAGAAAAAGAACTGCCTTCACCTGAAGAACTGATGCCTTTATCCCAATCCCTAATAACCCCTAATCTAGCACTTTTCTTTGATATTCAGAACCATCACTACCAAAGCACTCCGCCTCAGCTGCCCCAATCTGCGGTTCTCTCCTCCCAACCCAACTCCTCAGCTGAATTCGACTCGACTGAGTTGGGCAGAGCAGGAGGCGATAGAGGCGGGTTGGCCTCAGATGAACCGACACGCTCCCTGAAGAGGCCGCGGCTTGTGTGGACGCCACAACTCCAAAAAAGATTTGTAGCTGCTGTGGCTCATTTGGGGAGGAGGAGAAGAAGATTTGCGAATTTTTTTTTTGTGGGGGTTGTGGTGTGGTGGAGATGGAGGTTGGAATTTTTTTGGTAGGGGTGGTGATGCAGGTGGTGGTTGTGGTGCTTGGGTAGGGTTGGGTTTATTAAAATTATTTTTGGTTTTGGTTTTGATTTTTAATTATTGGTTTGAGACTCATTTGTAATTTTTAAAAAATTCGAGCCTATGGTTGCAATTAGTTCTTTATTATTTTCTCCTTTACTTTTTATTTTATTTAAGTAAGAGGGTAAATTTATCATTTCATGGAGAAAATGGACGAGAATTGAGCAAAAGGGTGTTTTCTGCACGAAAACGTGGAAATAGAGGTGAAAATGTAAAAAATTGAAACGTAAGGACGTTTTGCACACTAAAGATCAAACGTAGGGACGTTTTGTGCTAATAAGCCGAATCTAAAGTGGTAAAGTAATAAGTTGTGGAGCAACGAGTCCTAGGACAACCAGCCCAATGAGAGTCAGCATATTCGATTAAAGTAAGAGAACTAGATGCAGAAAGTAATATACTTTAACAATGCTACCTTTAAGATAACAAAGAACTCGATTGACATCATCAAGATGGGAGGAATATGGAGATTGCATGAATTAATTTAGAGTATTTACAACACATTAAATATCAGGTTATGTTACAATGATATATAAAAGACGACGCACGAGTCGACGATAGACTACCGGATCAAGAAGGGGAGTGCCATCTTTCGGTCGTAAATGAAGTTGTTGCTTCATAGGAAAATCTAATGATCGAGAACAAGTCATACAGAAATCAGATATTATGTCAAAAGTTTATTATTGTTGACACGGAAAAATTCCTTGTTTAGAACGAGATACTTCAATACCTAAAAAATATCGTAGATTGCCAAGATCTTTTATTGAGAAAAATTGAGCAAGGAATTTTTTTGTCGTAGATGATATCATTAATGTTTCTAGTGATAATAATATTATCAACATAAATGAGAATAAAAATAAAAGTCTGATTATAAATTTAAGTAAAAAGACTAATCTGAAGTAGATTGATGAAAACCTCAACGAATAAGAGTGGTTAGAATTTGGAGATTCATTGACGAGAAGCATGTTTAATCATACATAGATTTATTTAATTTACATACACGAGTCTCTCCCTTATGAGAAAATTCGGGAGGAAATTTCATATACATTTTTTCATTAAGATCTCCTCGGAGAAAAGCATTGTTGACATCAAGTTGGTGCAATGACCAATTTTTAACGGTAGCAATGGAGAGAAGAAGCCGAACAATAACTAGTTTGGCCACAGGTGCAAGTGTATCATAATCAATGACTTCAACTTGCGTATAACATTTGACAACTAAATAAGCTTTATATCTCTCAATAGAATCATCATACTGATATTTAATTTTGTAGACCCATTTACAACCAATTGATGATTTTCCTTTGGGAAGTGAGCATAAAGACCAAGTGTTGTTTGATTCAAGGGCCTGGATTTATATGGCCATGGTATCACGCCACATGTCAAATTTAATAACTCGAGAATAATATGTTTGTTGTTGATTTTCAATGATATTAGTTAGAAAGACACGATGAGAATGACTTAGATGGTATAAAGAAAAATAAATAGTTAGTGGAAAATTAGTTGAGAATGAAGTATGATTACAAATATATTCCTTGAGATGACTGGTGGGCCACGAATTCTTTGATGATGATTAATAATGATAGGAGCAGGTGCCATTGAAGGACAATTGGTGGATGGAATGTCATTAGTAATAGAGGGAAAATTGTTTGAGCTATAAACTTGAGAAGATGTTGGAATAGGAACTGAAGAATCATTGGAATAATGAGTGAGATTATGAGGGATGGAATCACTTGAAGAAAAATCGGTGGAAACAATCGATGGTAATTGAATTTTTTAACGATGAAGATGTAAGATCATGATATCGAAAATTGACTCATGAAATATGATACCATGAGAAATATAAATTTGATGAGTTTTGAAATCATATATGTGATATCCCTTTTGACCATATGGATAACCAACAATAATACTCGGCTTGGCTCGCTCATCGAATTTTTGTTGAATATTCATATTTTTGGCAAAATACAAATATCCAAAAACTCGAAGAGATGAATAAGATGGAACAGTTCCAAGTAAAACTTGATGAGGTAATTTGCATTTAAGGATTGAAATTGGAAGTTTGTTAATAAAAAAGGCAGGAGTAAGAATACATTCACTCCAAAAAGGAAGAGACAATTTTTCTTGAAATCGTAGAGCTCTAGCAATATCAAGCAGATGTCGATATTTACGTTCTACATTGCCATTTTGCTTCTTAGAGCTTGTTTGGGAGGGATTTTTGGGGAAAGAATTGATTTTTGAATAGTGATATGATGGGAAATGTGTGGTTGAAAAACAAGAAAAAATTATTGATGTGATGAAAAATATTATTTTATTGAAGATTGTGTTGTTGAAAATGAGAATTGATTTACTGTAGAATTTGAGAATCTCTCCCAAACACACCATTTTATAAATACATGTCAGAAGGCTGGGAGGAAGAATAGAGCTATGACGAGAACACAAGGAAAGGATTTCCATGGTGGATGCATTACTCCTTCTCATAGCTGGAAAGTGAGCGAGCATGTGAAATGTAAAGGCCTAGGTTACATATGTAAATTCAAGTACTTCCCTCTTTTTGGGTATGAACAACCTCACTGTGACACCACCAAGGCCTTTCCTTGAGCATTTTGATTTTTTTTTTATTATTATTATTGACTTTCTTGGTTATCATTTCCTATTCTGATCAGTTACGGCTGAAATGCTGCCTAAGAATGGTCTCGCTAGAAGTTTTATTGCTTTATCTGCTTTTTTCATTTGTAAAGGACGAAAATTTTTGAATCTTGTACATGAATAATACAATTTGAAGTTTGGTTTAGGTGTGTAAATCTTGCAATTTATTTATATTGAGACTGTACTATCATGTTGGAGTGAAGTTTGTGCGCGACAAGGCGATTACATTTGTCTATGGCTTGGCATTTTATTTAAACACGAGTAGTTGATGCTTTCAATGTATTTTGCAATGATGTATTGATTTGAGACTCCTTTCACGATTGGCAAATGTCTGCTCGTAGCAATATGTAGATTGTTCCAATGGATGACGAAGAAAAAGTGGTGTACATTGTGATATTTGTGCTTAATTTGGGATGGAGCATTGTACTGTAGAATGTTGATTTGTTTAGCCCTCTTTTGACTCAATTTTAATGTGATTTTGGAAGAAAATGTATTTTGAAACATGGATTTTGAAGAATGTGTGGTTAAAAGATAAGGAAAAGTTTTTAATTTACATGTGTAAGGTTTGGAGCCTCAAGATCACACGGAAGCAGTCCTCAATCCACCAAGAATACCGAACAAGAAATC
>CAIGRR010075458.1:0-16488 GCA_903798365.1 Fraxinus sp. 1973-6204 | reverse complement strand
TAAGAGGCATTTTTATAGACCTTTCTCTACAATGATAAAAGAGGCAGAAACTTAACAGGTTTTTAGAGTCAATTCAAAATGCTATTACTAACTCTATAAACACCTATTTGAGACTCTAAAAATATTAATGCGTTCTTCTTTGAGTTATCTTAATAGGAGATCAATAATCACTCAATTTGGATATCTGTGGCCTGAGATATAAATTTTTAAGCGTTGAAAGGCCAATCTGAAGTCTCTATGCAGTACCTCACTGGTTTTAGTAAAACGTCTATATCATATGATCTTGAAAATTTTCTATATTTTAACATATGAAACTACTTGGAAATATCTTGCTAATGCTACAGATTTCATAGAAAAGGGAGTTGGGATGAATTTTATAAAAATATTTGAACTGGCTGCCCCAATTAGCCGTGACAGCACCGAGTTTGTATATGTAAAGAATAATTTCAGGTCAGCATGCACTTCTGCTGGCCATTAAATTTTACAGAGATGTTTTACTATAAATTGAAAATAAGTTTTCAGTATGTCTTAAATTTTATTTAAGAGTTTGTACATGTAGCAAAGATAGAGGTTATTATGTTTAGTACGNGTATATGTAAAGAATAATTTCAGGTCAGCATGCACTTCTGCTGGCCATTAAATTTTACAGAGATGTTTTACTATAAATTGAAAATAAGTTTTCAGTATGTCTTAAATTTTATTTAAGAGTTTGTACATGTAGCAAAGATAGAGGTTATTATGTTTAGTACGTGACACTCGAAGCTAAAGTTCCGGGTGTCACAGAAAGTGTGGTGCTGCTTTTGCTGGCCATGATGTTGATGGTGGCGGTATGGGTGAATGTGGCGGCAGCGTTGACACTGATAGTGGTTTTGAAGTTGAAAATAGTGATTCGTTGGTGGTGACGTGGTCGTTTTGAAGTTGGCTATTGGTGGCGGTGACAGTAGCGTCGTGGTGTTTGTAGCAGTTAATGTGGTGGTGGCCTTGGCGGATGCAGGTGGACTTTGGTGTGTTATTGTAGTAGATCTGGCATTGTTGGCAGTGGTGGGGTAGTGGTCCCAAACGTTATGGTACATGCGGTGGCGGTGGCAGCGCCATCGTGGTGTTGGTGGCGGCAACAGTCAGAGCGGATCAATAGTGTTTGTGACCAATATATAATATATGACCTAAAAATTTCGAATGTGACTGAGAAATAACTTGTGACCAATTAATTTGATAATTTGGGACCCTTAAATAAATTGTGAGTTATAAAATTTATAATTTGTGATCGATAAATGAACTGTAACTTATAAACACTTTGTGACCAATAAATAAATTGTGACGTATAAATTTTTGATTTGTGACCTATGAAATTTTTGAATTGTGATCGTAAAATAATTTGTAACATTAAAATTTGTGATTTGTAATCAATGAATAATATGTGACTTATTAATTTGATAGCATTATGATCGATGAATAAATTGTAACGTATAAATTTGTAACAGATGAATAAATTGTGATCTATAAAATTTTTGAATTGTGACCGTAAAATAATTTGTGACATATAAGAATTGTGATTTATGACAAATTATATGAGATTTGTGACCAAATTATATGAAATTGTTACCTTAATATATTTAATTAATAAAATATATGTTTAATTAATTAATTTATACATAAAATGTAAAAAAAAAATCTGAAATTTGAAATTTTAAACATTCTCTCTTAAATTTGAAATGTGTAAAACTAAACCTCTTATTTATGGAATTTTCCAATTAGATTTTGGGAAAATTAACTAGAACCATACAATTAAAGATTAGTTTTTAGGGGGTTAAGTTTAAAATCATATTTCAGGTGGTAAATAAGATTATTAATTGTAATTAATAAACAAATAATTAAACTTAATCTACATATTCATCCCCCACACCATCCACCTACTCGGATTCATCCCAAACCTGATTTATTTTCAAACCCTAAAATCTCTTAGCCTCTTTCTTCTCTGTATCTTTTCTCTCTTTACCACCCACCCCACCCTTATCCTCACCCTGTACAATCTCTTTAGATGTCGCTATGCGCAGCGGTACAACAAGGCTCTACTACTGCTGTGAGCAGTGGAGCTTGGCTTTACCATCGTTGTTACTGGAGTGGTGCTTGAAAAATTCAGGCGAACCGGATAGTGGTGCTTGCAACATCATTAAGTCCATGGGCAGTGGTGTGGCTGTGCGGGGGTTCTACTGTAGCGGCAGAATCATGCCTGATTTTTGGGGTGATGTTTCATTTTCGATCTATAGATTTTTGGGAATGATTTTACAAATTGTGGTACAAGCGGCGGTGTAGGTAGTGGTGTTGTTGTTGGCAGTAGTGAGATTATTGTGGTAATAGCAGTTGTGGTCATTGTCTCATAGAGAATTTCGACATTACTTTCTGTCTAAATTCATCATGTTAAAACCAAAAGCTCATAATTCCACAAAATCTTCCTATTCAAACTTAATTTTGAACATTTGATCCAATGAAGCCACACAGTTCTAACATTAACACTGGAAACAAACTTTTCTACAATTCTATTGGTGGCAATGATTTTTTTGTCTGTGGGTGGTTTCTGATATGTGGTTTGTTGGTGGTTCTATTAGTAGTGGTGTTGGCGGTGATGGTTCTGCTGCTAGTGGTTCATGTGGTCGTGGTAAGGTTGTGGGCGTTTGGTTCTTAACGTTGATGGGAGTGGTGGTTGTGTCAGAGTGATGGTGGCGATGGGAATCGGGTGTGATCAAGTCTATCTTCATTGTGATTTTCCGTAACTAAATTTATGTTAACGGTGACTGTATGTGACTTGGTTTATGTACAATCACAAATTAGACTGACCTGACCATAGACGGTTACATTGAAGACAAATTTGATCGCAGTTAGTCATAGATAACACAGGTCAATGAAGTTAGTATTTATGGTCGTGAATTCGAGTTATAGATGATAGTGGTGGTGGTGACTGGTGGTGGATTGTGGTTTTTGGTCTGCGGTGTGTGCATATTTGTTTGTGGTGATCATATGTGACAAAGTATGTGTTTAATATGGTTGGTTGTGACCGATTATGTGTTAATTGTAATCGGTTACGATTTAGTCACATACCAATACAGTTAAAATTGACATGATCACCATTAATCACACTGAAGACAAATTTGGTCACAAATGACACGTGCCAGTGACTTGATTACATACAATGACTTGGAAATTTCCTGAGGGTGGAGTGTAATCTTCGAAAAAAATTTCAATTTCTGAAATGTTTTTTACAAATAAGGTAGGTGAGGGTGGGGTCCGCTTGGGGTTGAGGCATATTATTAATTGATATATTATTAATTTGGGGGGGAGGGGTACCAAGGGTGGGGATAATCAATTCCAATTAATAAGATATATAATATATGATTAATTGGAATTAATACTTGAATTTTGAAATACTTTGACAAGTTTGTTAGTTTTGAATTGTGATTCTTATATGTAAGAGTTATGTATTGTTTCTATTGAAGTTTGGTTGCTTGCGAGTAAGTATGCGGGCGGGCGGGCGGGCGGGCGGGCAATGGTTTGCTATAAAAATATTGTTGCAACTGTAATTGTGTTGTATACCACTATAATTTTGTCCACCAAAGATGTCAAAGTTGAAATCATCCAATATTAATAGACAGCGGTTCCGTTTGACATTGATTTTAGACTCCAATGTTTGATTGTTCGATAATAAGAAGTTGTACGTATTTTATAAATTAAGAAAATTTATTTTAGAAGAATTTGTACCACATGACAACAAATTTTGAGTAGCTTATTCAATTATCCATGACTAAAATATTTACTTTAACAATAATTAATTAAATTAATTCCTTTTATGTCCCTGATATACTAAAAATAAAGCAGCATTCCATCATTTAAATTTATTTAAATTATTTATCGCGTGGACTATACTTTTATTTTGTAACTTTATAAATTGAGATTTAATAGATATTATAATTTATTTCTCGTTTTATTTAATTATAGTGAATACATTGCCTTAACAAAATATTTGATAATGCTGTATTTGTTATATAAGTAAAAATAAACTTACAATGTTATCAATGATAATAATGATACAAAATGACATTATTATGATTAGTGTCAATTTTAGTAATTGAATATAGACACATAAATCACTTTTATCTACCAAAATTTGAAATACTGATTTTGAAATGCATAATATTTCTAAAACAAAAGTTTACCAAATTTCTCTTCACACTCTTTCACATTTTTTAACACGACTAGTGGCCATTCTTGTTTTAGAAGTACTTAATTTTAGTATTGTGCTATCATTACTTGTTGTTTGTAAAATGGATTTGAGTGATTATTTCAATAAATCAAACTTACCGACTTTAACAAAATTTGGACAGAGTAACGACAAGAAATTGAGAAATGAACACCAAAGAAAATGAAGTTAAAATGCCAACGAAAATGGACAAAGTAACACCAAGAAAAATAGATACAAAGTCGAGGTAAGAGTTGAACTCTTTGTCCTTAAGTCGATTTTGCTTTGCAATGGTGCATACATATGATAACAATCAACTCCCAAGATACAACGATTACCTTCACGTGTTTGTAGCACCCCAAAAAACAAGAACAGTGAACCAAAAGATCACTACAACAAAAACAACATACGATAACGTTTGGACCTATGTTGCAAATCGAGATGTTGTCGTAAAGTAGAAAGATACGACAGCGTTTTTTAAACGTTGTCAAAGGCCTACTGATAGTAACTGTATTTGATAATGCTCCTGAGATCTTTACAAATTCTTGCAAACTCGGTGGAAGGTATCCTGACTATAGCATGGTACTCAGCTTCAGGGATCCCAAGATGCTCACTATCAACATCCATGAGCTTCATCTCAAAATCTGAAATCTTATCTTGAGCTGTGTTCGAGTGGAAAAACCCATAAAACAAGTCAATGTAAACATGGAGGACAAAATCCAAACGACGAAATTTTAGGGTGCATGTAGCAACTTTGAGCTTCCAATTAAAAGCATGCTAATTACACAGTCTGAGACCCCAAGAAAAAATCGAAGCTTTCATCAATATTTACACAAACATTGCATAATATATAAAAGAGAAATTCAAAGCCAGGTTACTTTTCCAAAAAATGCACAGCAATGAGAAAAGTGGAAATTCAATCTTCTTATGGTTTAATTAAAACAAAAGACTAAACTTCATTTTAGAATGAGGTCCACAACAATAATCAGAACTTTGCACCAGCCACCCAAGTTGAAAAGATTAGTTAGAACCAAAATAACTTCTTGCAATATCAAAGTAACAAACAACCATCAATCTTAAACAAGAATTATAAAGAATTTGAACACATATATAGCATCAACAAAAAACAACATTCACAATCTGCCATATTCAAAATTTCACAAAAATTAAAAAAGCAAACACTTGAATTGAATTTAGTTGCAATGTTCTCAATAAGGCATTTTGACAAACAATTGAACAACATATCAAAATAAGCCTGGGGTGATTAGTATTGAGGCTTCGTGCTCACAGAAAATGGTACATCGGTGGCTGATGTCTCCAGATTTCGTTGAAAATGATCAACACCCTCATCAAAATAATCCAGCGAGACTCGTTGAAAATGATCACGACTTTTCACTACTCCAGATTTCTAAACGTACTACAGTAACTTAGATCAACTATCTTAGAACAACCTAAGAGAAAAATATTAGATCAACCATATAGCATCATATCATAAAATTATCCATCACTCATTCACAGTACAATAATTTACTAAACCAATTCATCCAAAACCGTGTAAACTAAGCTCAACTGAACTTAACACAACAAAGAATAAGAAGAAAGTATACTACATAACTAATTACTCGAGGCAAAAATTAGTCCTTGAAAATAACTGTATCGGCAATGTCTATCAAGGGGGCCAAGTAATTTGGTAAAAATCTCTGCGCAAACATGTGGGAATAACTCGAATTGGATTCCTTGAGCCTGTAAATCAGCTCAGGGGACAATTCAGGAGGGTGATAAGTGTGTGGATGCCCATTTACACTGTCAGTCCAATTCACACTTGTCCATGTGTAATGTGTGCATCCCTTCGGATCCTGCATTGACAAAAGTGTAGGAAAATAATGCCCTTGATCAATTTAACAAAAATCTCTCCTAAAAACAAGAAACTAAAGTGTAGGAAAATAATGCCCTTGTGGCGCCGGAAGTTTGAGGAGTGACGTGAAGGAGCTGTCGGTCTTTGTTCGCGGTGGTGGCACGGATTCTAGGCAGGGGAATTCCTTGAGTCGGGAGGATCGTATGAGGGGGAGATGATTTGGGGGTTATAATAGAGCAAGGGCTTGGGTTAAGGTTTTTGGGCTTCTGCAATTTGAGCCCATGTACTTGGAAAAAAAAAACTTTTCGCAACACTTAACAAACGTTACAAAAAGTGAAATTTTTTGCAACATTCAGCAAACGTTGCAAAATGTCTCATCTTTCGCAACGTTTAATAAATGTTGTAAAAGTATATTTTTCGCAACGTTTGTCAAACATTACAAAAGAAAAGCCTTTCGCAACATTTAATAAACATTGCAAAAGTAGACTTTTTACAATGTTTGACAAACGTTGCGAAAGACTTTTCTTTTGTAACATTTGATAAACGTTGCATAAATGCTTTTTTTTTTGCAATGTTTGATAAACGTTGCGAAAAATAAAACTTTTCGCAATACTCAATAAACGTTGCAAAAAGGGGTCTATCGCAACAATTTTCTATAAAACGTTGCCAAAACTCATTTATACTAACCAATTACAACATTCACTTACTAAAATATTGTCAAAAGACCTTTTTAGCAACACTTATCAACAAATGTTGCATTTTTAGTGTTGCAATTACTATTTTTGTTGTAGTGGATGACTTTTGTACTCATTTCGACTGAAATGGAAAAATGATTTTTATGCAGAAATTTTACTAAGGAAATATAATTTTTATGTTATGCTATGATTGCATATGATTGTGATGGGTTAAAGGATATCCAAAGGGTCTTATTTATAGAGGAGAAAATATTTTGAGTGAAGAGACACGCAGCAAAACTTAGTAACTTTTACCAAGGGTCACAGCCTTTGCTGTCGCCCTTGCGTCGCTCGAGCACTAAAAGCAAAGAGTCCGTCGATTGCTTGATGTTGGGTGTCACTTGAGCGATAGACTCAGGTGTTTCTAATAGGTGAATAGGTATGGAAGAAATCTAATCCTTCTTTTTGTCTATATTCTTTGACTACTAATCTAGCTTTGTACTTGTTATTGATCCATCTAACTTCAATTTCTTTTTGAAAATCCAGTTTCAGTCTAAAGCTTTGTTTTTGAGAGGGAGTTCAACCAATTCCAAAGTATGGTTATGGATAATGGACTCAATTTCATTATTGACCATTTCTTCCAAAAAGGAGTTTCAAGAGTGGACATTGCTTCCTTAAATATCTTTGAATCATTTTCTAATAAATACGTTAGAAACTTTGGACCAAAGGTCTTATAAATCATTTGCCTTTTATTGCGCTTTAGTTCTTCATCCACTTGATGATTACCATCTTCTTGATGGTTGCAATTTGTAGTATTGTAAGTTCGTTTATGTGAGCTTACTTCTCTCTCTTTATAACGAAAGATCTTTGATTCAATGATAGTACGTACTTGTAGATCAAGTGTTTCTGATTTTTGTACCAGAAATCGATATGCATTACTATTGTTTGCATATCTGATAAAGATAATCTATTATCTTAAGTCTAATCTTTACTTGTTTAGGTTTAGGTATTTGTACCTTTGTTAAACATCCTCAAACTTTAAGATAGTTGTAGGAAGGTTTCCGACATTTTCATAACTCATAAGGTGTTTCAACCTCACTCTTGTGTGGTATTTTATTAAGGATATAATTTGCAAAATGTATAGCTTCCCCCTACAAGTTTTGAGGTAAGCTCGAACTTATTAGCATTGTATTAATCATTTCCTTAAATATTTGATTTTTGCATTCAACAATGTTGTTAGATTAGAATGAGTATGATGCCGTTGTTTGAAGAATTATCCAGATTCTAAACAAAATTTTTCAAACTGTGCAACATACTCTCCATCTCAATCATTACGAATTATCTTTAATTGTTTTTCAATTTGATTTTCAACTTCAATTTTATAGTGCTTAAACACTTCCAAATCTTTATCTTTACTTTTCAACAAATATACATAATAGTATCTTGTATAATCATCTATGAACGTGATGAAATACTTTTTACCACTTTTGTTTGGACAAACTTTAAATCACATATATCAGTGTGAATAAATTCCAAATGTGTTGGGGTTCGTTCAATCAAATGAAACAGTGTTTTGGATAACTTAGTCTCTATACAATTATCGCATTGTCTATTTGTGTTAAAATGCAGATTTGATGGTAAACTTAAATTTATTAACTTGCATATAGAATTAAAGCTCGCATGATGTCATAAATTAGACAACTCAAGAATATAAATTGGAGAAGATATTTTATTTCTTAAGTTATTCGATACAATGGTAAGAATATTCATCTTGAATAGTCTATCTTTTACATAGCATTTACCTACATACATGTTATTCTTGGTAAGTATAAACTTAATCAACTATAAATACTAATTTAAAGCCATTATTTCTTAATAAAGAGCCAGACACTAAGTTTTTACGAATCCAGCACATGAAGAACATTGTTAAGAATAAGTTCCTTACCCGATGTCATCTTCAAAATTATTTTGCCTTGTCTTTCAACATTTGAACTCGAAGAGTTTCCCATGAACAATTTATCACCATCTACTGAAGAGTAGGATGAAAACATTCCTTTGTCGGCACAAATATGACATGTAGCGCCCATATCCACCCACCATTCCATGGGATTTTCAACGTTGTTGCATTTTGAAATAATGGCCTACAAGTTTATATCTTATATACCATCAGATATTGCATCAAATTTGGTGATATTTGTTTGGATTTGCTTCTTAGGTTTATGACAATCAGTAGAGCGATGTCTCACATTTCCAAAATTATAGTAATTGTCCTTGAACTTCTTTGCATTCTTCTTGGAGGATGTGATAGAATGCTTCTTCTTCTAGTTCTTGTCATTTGATTCCACCACATTAGTCTTAACTTGTGGTATATGACTCGCAATGCGTTCGTCTGACTTTCGATTATCTTCTTCAATTCTCAATCGGACGATGAGTTCTTCAATATTCATCTCCTTGCGCTTATTCTTTAAATAATTTTTGAAGTTTTTCCACATGGGTGGAAATTTCTCGATGATTGCAGCCACTTGAAATGATTCACTAGAGACATGTTCTCTGCGTGAATGTTATTTAGAATAACCTGCAATTCTTGTACTTGACAAATGACCATCTTTGAATTTACCACTCTGTAGTACAAGAATTTCCCCATGATGAACTTCTTAGTTTTGACGTCCTCAGTCTTGTATTTCTTCTTCAAGGATTCTCACCATTTCTTTGCAAACTTCATGGAAATAAACACGTTATACAATTTGTTGTCCAACCCATTCATTATGTAATTTTTGTACAAGAAGTCTGAATGTTTTCATGCATCTAATGCTATCAACAATGCCCTATTATTTTTCCCTTCTTGTACAGAGTGGAGCATCATCATTCAAGAACTTCGCCAGTTTATGGTTGTTAGATAGAACAACATTTTCTATTGCCATCTTTTGAAATCAATCCCACTGAACTTCTCCAATTTCTCTCCATGTGGAACAAAATTTGTATAAACGGTAGGAGGGGCAACCGCAACTGGAGGAATCACAATAGTAGAAACCAAGTTAGGAACAACCCCTTCCGAAGTTCCCATATTCAAAGTATCATTCGAATAAGTATTGGTATTGTTAATCGTATTCATTTCTTTTTACACAAAACAAAAGATAAACCAACAAAATCACGATCCGAAAAAGAGTAGAAGAAGTTAAACTGAATGATAATTATTCGAATGATACTTATGATTGTTGTTTGTAAAATGGATTTGAGCGATTACTTTAATAATCAAACTTACCAACCTTACCGAAAATTTGGATAGAGTAACGACAAGAAATTGAGAAATAAAAACCAAAGAAAAGGAAGTTAAAACGCCAACGAAAATGGACAAAATAACATCAAGAAAAATGGATGCAAAATCACTTTTTGTCTTTAAGTCGATTTTGCCCCGCAATGGTGCCTACGGATGATGGCAATCAACTCACAAGATACTACGAATACCTTCTTGTATTTGTAGTACTCCAAAATATAAGAGCAACGAACTAAAAAGTGGCTTTGGTACTCATTTCGAATGAAATAAAAAACTGATTTTTAGGCAAAATTTTGGCTAAGGAAATATAATTTTTATGTTATGCTCTGATTGCATATGATTGTGATGAGTTAAAGGACATCCAATGGTTTTATTTAGAGCGGAGAAGAGGTTGTAAGTGAAGAGACGCCCCAAAACTCAGCAATATTAGCCAATAGTCGCGCCAAAAGTAGAGAGTCTGTCGCTCGCCTGGCACTAGGTTGTCGCTCGAGTGACAGACTTAGGGTGCAGAAAATTCGATTTTTCCTCCAACTTTAGACTACAATTTCTTATTAATCTGAAATTGCTTTTGAGATTTCAATTATACCACGACGATCTACTCAGCGAGTAGAACAAGTTAATATATTCATTTCCATAGTTTGACTACCGGATCAAGTTCGAATATTTAGTCGAAATTGATACGAATGTTACTTTTTACACTTCATGTTTTCATACTTGACCATTTCCTTCTCTTTTAAACCTCTTAAATCAGATTCCAACATTACTGAAGTTAAAAATAATAAAAAATCTATACAGATCCAATCGCATTTGATAAGTATTAGAAACGTTTTATTTATTTTGAGGAAAAACTAAAATCATATTTATGCCCACTTAATGAAGCAATACTAAAATAGACTAGTTACCAAACACTATTGCAATAGTAAAGTATTTAAATTCCCTGATATATATCATGACTTTTCGATTGGTAAACCTAACCATGAATTGCAATATTATAACATATTCCTTGATAACATATCTTAAAAATCTATATAATTAACATATCGTCAGATTATTTTCTTGTATATCACCGTATTACTTTGTCCAAAAACTTATGCCAGCAAAAACAAGAGAATCCAATTATTTTTTAATATACTTTTTATCCCACTAAAGATTTGATGCACAACATGTTATATATGTGTGACAGTAAGACTTGATTTCAGAAACTGTGCAAAAGTAAAGGAAGAGAAGTGTAAAGTAGGTTAAATTGCTT
This sequence comes from Fraxinus sp. 1973-6204, assembly GCA_903798365.1. NCBI lineage: Eukaryota > Viridiplantae > Streptophyta > Magnoliopsida > Lamiales > Oleaceae > Fraxinus > Fraxinus sp. 1973-6204. Next base: position 5,205 of record CAIGRR010075458.1, on the reverse strand, counting down.
CTGGCACGATGCACACTTTTTTGCTATCTAAGCTGCCTCGTGTTAAAAAAGTGTGATATCTGGTTATGACTTGTATGCACAACTACAAAAGGGAGTCATCAGTTTGGCTATTCAAGTCCAACACACGTGCGGTTTGCTTGTAAAGACAGTCAAATCACGATATAGTTCACGTGAAACCTTAACTAGTGGAGTCACTTGAGACTTAGTTGAGTGGCCGAACTATGTTTACTCTCCCACGAGAGAAATTGGGAAGGATAATTTTTTTAAGTATGTGAATATGGATCATGAAAAGGAACACAACTCTCCCATTCCAAAAAGGCTCATCTCCTTTGCCTGATAGAGATTTTTCCCATATTGAATATCAACTTTTAACATCAAGAGTACTTGAGTTTCCAATGGTGGGATGATTCAGACCAGTTTAAACGCTACCATAGTTGGAATGATAAAAGTTGTCCACAACTTGAATCCTAGGCTGCCCTTTTTCTTGGTCTCTGTATATCTATTATTTGCTGATGATCGACACCTGTCTATGCTAATAAAAATTCTTATTATCTTATCCAAAAATCCGAGGAACTCATTATTATTTCAGTAAAAAGGATCCTTATTGGTTCACTAAACTGTGTTCACGTGGCCTTGTCCAATAGAAATCTTTCTTTGCAGACAATTAGACAATTAGCATAACTTCCTATGTTTATCTTAGTGTGTGGATCAAGCTCAACTAACCTCAAAATCAATTTTAAAGAGGTGTAGGGTTCTAATTTTTAGAATAATGCTATACACGATCAACGACTGCAATAGTCATCATATGTGATAGCTTGTTATTTGGAACATTAATTTTTTGTAATTCTATTGCCTCAAATAACAAGTTAATGCATCAAATAGTAAGTTACCACATATGGTGACTATTACTATGAATAACATTATTCTAATTTTTAAAGTTAAGTGAACTTACACAGTTTTATACCAATTTTAATTTACTTAGCCCATATTGGTACGACATAAAATTTGATAAAAATCATTAATTGAAGTCAACTATTAATTTTAATCATATATTTCATGGGACACAACTTTCAACCTCACATTCTATCAATTTTTATCCAAGTCTACAAAAAATATGATTTTTAGAATCGGGGCTAATCATTTATTCACGAGTGAGCATATAAATTTCATATTAGTTTCAAATTAGGTTTTCTCCATTTTACCTTAGTCCATATCCAACACGCATTGGAATGTAAAACGCAACCAAATTTCTAAATGCTTAAACGTTCTGATGCCACTTGCTTTTAAGGTGACTTATAGGATTAGATCACCTGAGACCATGCCAAGTCTAGATCTTGCCTAAATCTTCCCAACAAATTAGTATCAAATATTATTTTTATAACACTTATAAAATATTTCATAATAACGTGCCATGCACGTTCAACTCTGATTAGTATAATTAAATGAAACTAATGATTTTTTTTTTTTATATAATCAATTAATTTTATAAATATGCCCATTTGGGCCAGTCATAAAGTCAGATGAGTGCACCCTGGCAGTACGGATTGTTTTCAATTGGGTGCGGCCCGATAAAAGCATGCTAAAATTCTTTTTCTATTTTTCTCTCGTTAAAGTTCACATGAAAATCCCAAAAATTAGTCAAACTTCGTTGCTTGTAGAAAAAAAGTTTGATGGTCAGTTTAACGTTGTTAAATAGGAATAACATTTCTCTTTCCCCTTATAGAAATATTAAGGAACCCGTCGATTCCCCACGTGTCATTAACTAATACGGTGACGGCGCTATCATTTGTCAGACTTATAATAACTTTAACATCAATTTTAAATTACAGATTGGTCCTCGATTTCTTCCATTTTTCAGAAAAAAAGTCTCGTATTTAGCCCATGTTATACATTAAAATTTTCATTTTCATTCTTTTACTCATTTTCAACAACACATTCTTCAATAGAATAATATTTTCCATCACATCAATAACTTTTCCTTCTTTTTCAACCACACATTCTCCATCAATTTAATATTCTAGAATATATTCTTCCAAAATAATGTGGTTCAAACACACCCTATTCACTTAGCCTCTGATTGAGCTACATTATTTTTTTCATTCTCATTTTTCTACTCATTTTTAACTACATATTCTTCAATAAAATAATATTTTTCATCACATCAATAACTTTTCATTCTTTTTCAACCATGTATTCTCCAATACATAAACAGTAAAAATGCATTCTTACTCCCAAAATGTGCACCAAATCGGGGCTTACAAAAAGGGCTTGAGTTTGACGTTAAGATCAGCATCCCGATACTCTCTTTGTTCTCTTTCTCTCACTAATTAATCAGCCTCTCAAATTGTTAACTTTATTTCCAAGCACAAAAAGGTGAGCTTTTATCATATTTCTTGAATCAGATTTGACCTAATTGTGATTAAGATCTAATGGTGTGTTAATTTCTCTTTTGGCTCTTTGACAGAAGAAACCCTAGAAACTTTGATGGGGAGGGGAAAGATTGCGATCGAACGAATCAATAACTCGACGAGTAGGCAAGTGACTTTTTCCAAGAGGAGAAATGGATTGCTGAAGAAGGCTAAGGAGCTTGCAATTCTTTGTGATGCAGAAGTTGGATTGATGATCTTCTCTAGCACTGGCAAACTATATGAATTTTCAAGCACCAGGTAAGATTAAAAAATAAATAAAAGAATAGCAAGCATATATAATTGTTAGATATTGAATTTGAATTTATAGAGTGTGTGATTTTTGAACTTTTGCTTTGTTTTTTGAAATTCTAATGTTGTTTGCATGGCCATCAAGACAAAAATTTCATAACAATTGTGATATTTTCTTCATATATTTTGTTATTCAGATTTGAGATGATTAATTTTATTTATTCAAGTACATATAGATGGGGAATTAATTCTGCAGGATTGCAGAAAAAGTTAAAATCATGAATAATTCCAGAATCATGATTTTCTTTTGTATATATACATTTTTAAATATAAGTTGTTTTGGTGAGTTCATGAACATCATACATGAATTCGATAAATCTCAGTAATAACTGAGTGAGTAACTTAAACCACTGTCATTTCTCTTCCCCATCTCGTTTTCTTGATTTATATTTTCATTATAAAACCATTTCCTCTTTCCACATCTTCATTATTCTGATCATCCATCCACATATAATTAATTACATTTCTTCATTATTCTAATTACATCTTCTGGTAAAGCAGAAGTGAATCATTTCTTTTCTGATGAGTGCGCCATGTTGAGATATTTCCTTTCATTTGCATTTGTTATAATTAATTACTTCACTTATTAATCCCATTCCCAAGCTATAGAACTTGAGTACATATAATTTCATTTTTTTAATGCTAATCAAAATGTGTAAAAATTAAGGTGTCATCAATGTCTCAAGAAGATAATTTATCACAAAGTACTTCTCACATCTCTTAAACCCGATAAGGTTTCTTACCATTTGGTACAACACTATTCATTTGCACCATTTTACACCAAAATGGTTTAATACCTTTTTACCTTCTCTTCCACCTTGCACCAATTTTTTTTAAGGGCTTATTTGTCCATTTTCTTATTACAATAAATTATAATTCTAATTCTAAATTTAATTATTATTATTATTATTATTATTATTATTATTATTATTATTATTATTATTATTATTATTATTATGTGCATTTGTAATAAATTTTAATCATTTCATAAAAAATAATTAATAGTGATTACTATTTCGACTTTTTAATATCATGATATTGCGATTCGAAACGTATTACACTATTTTTTAATATTAGGATTTAGTATTTTCTTAGTTGTTGTATTTCTATTAATTTTACTACACTTTTTAAGTTTATTAATGATTTTAATATTTTTGTTAACTAAACGTAATTATTTCTTTAATAATTAATCTAGTAATAAAATAAATAAATAAATAATTTTTGAGATAAAATAAATTGTTAAGAATTTTAAAAAATGAAGAAAATTATTAAATACTGTTCATTTGGTGCAACTTTTGGTGTAAGGGGTTGGAGATGATATTTAGTTTGATGTAAAAATGGTATAAAATTTGGTGCAAAATAGTGCAGGATTGGAGATGGGCTTAGACCTCAAGCTAAGTCTTGAACATACTCAAAATGAGGCTTCCTAAATGTAACATCTCCTTCTAAGAAAAAAAGGAAATTAAAAGGATTCTTTCAAATTCTTGGCAAGTGTTTGTGGATATGTTAAGCTACATGACTTCCACAAAATATCAATTAATTCATGCTATTCATAAATTATATGTCCGTTAGACATGATTTTTTTGAAGGTATAAGGACATCAGCAGAAACTTACTTTGACTTCCATAAAGTTTGTTCCCCATCATCATAGTGACAGATTTTGGATAAATTGGCTACAAATGTAATTTTAGCATTACAGGAAAAAGAAAAGGTAACATATCTTAGTTCATCCCCTCTTCCACAATAAAACAAACCATTTAAGCTCAGCTTTAGTAATTGGTCCAACTGATTTAATAACTTGATGCATATGCATGTGCATCTGTCCTTTTCACCTAATGGCCTGTTTGATGCATTTTCCATGGAATATGAAAAAAAATTTAACTTTGCCACCTTTTTCATTGTTTGATGGTACAAAATTTCCTAGCAATTTATTTTCTACTCCCAAGGCTCACGCGCTCCTTTTCCATGATTTCAAGGAAATTGTTTTCTTTTGGGTTGGTTGGTTTTTGATTTTCTAGTTTTCCTTTTTTTTTTGGCAATTGGAAAAAATTCTAAACACAATGGTAAAAAAAATTATCACTTTTATTGACAATTTTCATGCAAAACAAAGCCAAACGAATGATATTCAATATGATAATTTTTTTTTGCAAGTGGAATAAATTTCTGGACCCAATGATAGAAAAATTATCAATTTAATGGACAATTTTCATGAAAAATAAAGCCAAACGGACACCAAACTTTCAACATTTTTCAGGTAAAAAATTATGCCAATCAAACACAATTAATTACAATTCTCAGTAAAACAAATTCTAGACAATTCAATTCCCAGTAAAATATTTTCTTTCCACTAATTTTTCACATTTACAATCAAACGGACCCAAAGGAAAACCACGCAAGTGGAGAAAAAGAGACATCACTAATAATTTTGTCCATCTTTATATATCCTTTGTGACTGATGATGTAATTAACAAACACCAATTCATATTTT
>CAIGRR010075375.1:0-14025 GCA_903798365.1 Fraxinus sp. 1973-6204 | reverse complement strand
CTCGCGGTGATTCTTTTTCAAGAATCTAAACCTTTCTTCATGGCTCTTTAGGGACGACTTTAACCACTAGGATGCACGTGGTTTTGGCATCAAAGTTTCCCACAGACGGTGCCAATCTGTTGACCCCAAAAAATGGTCCAACAGCTAGAGATAGTCCTCAAGAATTCGTCCTGTAATGAATCTTTTTGATGTGCGAAGGGGTCGGCTTTGGCGAGCCCCTCTCAATATATGGAGTGATTTTTTTGTAGTTTGAATGTTTAAATTTTCATTAACTTTGAACAACGATGTACATTTCTTTATATGGTAGTGTGCAATTAATAGGGACAGTAGGATGAGGCGATACGTGTCTTACCACCACCTAATCTANCGAAGGGGTCGGCTTTGGCGAGCCCCTCTCAATATATGGAGTGATTTTTTTGTAGTTTGAATGTTTAAATTTTCATTAACTTTGAACAACGATGTACATTTCTTTATATGGTAGTGTGCAATTAATAGGGACAGTAGGATGAGGCGATACGTGTCTTACCACCACCTAATCTAAACGTCTTACATCAATCATATATTAATCAGACCATAAATGCTTGGATCTTCATATCTTTACAATAGGCCTGCGACGTGACTGTGTAGAGTGGAGTAGAAGGCGGCGCTGAGGCGAGTGGTCAAATCACGGTCTAATCATGTGCTCCCTAGACGAATGGGTTCGGATATATGGCATCTCCTTTACACTGGGGGTTCGGACGGGTTCTCTTCAAGTTGGGGATCGTCATGTCGCGCCGCGTCGGTTCGGCGGGATTGACGGTGAATAAGGAACCCCCTCGCGGTCTCATAGTATGAATTTTTTAAGAGTAACAGTGGTTATAAGATTGCATATGAATTAGGATTGTGGTCTCTCATTGAGGTTTATCATTGATTATCAAGTCTTTGATAATAAACAAAGACTTCTCTTATCTTAAAATCAACGTTCTAAAAATCGTAAAGTGTGACTAGGAGTGAAGATGAAACTTTAAGCTTTACGAGTTTAAGCGAGTATAGATGAGGACTAAACGTAAAAAAACGTTTTCTTATTTTTAATATTAAATTTTCAATCATTTTAAAAAATCATTTAATAATTAAAATAATACATACCAAATTACATCTAAATTATAACATACTATATTTATTTAATAATTCATATAATTAACCAAATTATATGATTTTCAAGTTTTTGAAATGCAAAAATTAGATTATTTTTATAGTTTCAATTTTCAACTAGACAAATTCTGCTTAATAAATTTATAAAAACTTTATACATGCTTTCGGAGTTCTCAACAAAATAATAAGTCTCAAAATCATAATTACATAATGTAGAAAACACCGTAGTTCAAATCTTATTTAACTCCTTATTGGATCAAGTCATTTTTGACTTTTTTACATATAAAGTCATTTAAAAACTTGAAATTAAAATCAAATAAAAGGTTTAAAAAAAAATTAATAAACTAAAGTCAAATAAAAGAACTTTAAAAATAAAATAGAATAAAAATTTAATAAAGAGCATCTAATGAAGATGAAAGAGTGGAAAGAAAAAATCCGGCCGTGTAGAAATTAGAAAAAAACACCTAAGTGCGAACCAAGACGTTTTGCCCAAGTTTTGAGCTTAGGCTACTTCTAGGTGCCGCTTAGGCGAGGTTTTTATAATGCTGCTTAAATAAACATTTGAGTTATGTAATTTATTGACTTTGGATGCCAGGTGAGAAAATGAGCTGGCTTGGGAAGATTTTCATTTTTACTTGTGTTGTACTTCTGTTTGATGTCATAATCTATCACTTCACTGCTTAATATGGATCAGTTGCAACAATCCATAATTCACAGTGATTCTGTCATACTGTTAGAGAAGGAGGGGTGTCTGAAAGGATATGCTTTGTGCTGAAATGCTTTGGGGGAAACAAATGGTGTAGATCATGGTTGATTAGTCTCTTGTTGATCGCGAGGGATTAGTGGTACGAGATGGTTGGTTGTGGTGCCGTGATTAGATATCATTAGGGGATGCTAGGATTGTCTTTTGAAATATTTGATCTCAACTTCAATTTTATCGTATTTAAGGTAACTTCATCTTCTTCCATCATTAGTTGACTATCATATCATGGTCACAGAGTTGAACAAAGTTATCTTAAGTTATATCAATATAAGGTGTAATTATCCAATTAAACAAAATTAAGGTGTAATTATCCAATACGTTCACCTTATAGTGAAAGTATAGTTACTGCGAATAAAATGTCCTATATATTTCGTTTGTAACAAAGATTATCATCATCGAAACTAAAATATTATCAATTCTAATATGAATTACATATTTATCCATAAATTATTAAATGGGTTTTTTGTACATGGATGAATTCATAATCTCCAGTAACATTTCAAGTTTCATTTATAGTTCATTGTTTTCTTGTATTACTTTGAACTATACACAACTGAGGGTTAAGACTTTAGGAACCTTATTATCATAGTACAATCAATTTGGGGTGGGGAAACAGTACAAGAAATACATAATAAATCCAATATATCATCAGGAAACTACTTCACTTTGACAAATAGAGTTTTTCACTCGATAACTTGAACAACATTTATATCTAAAGCCCAAACTAACAACAAACAACAGTTTAGCGTTATTTAACAACATAGAATCTTACATGAAACAACAAAATCTCACTTGAAAATTCAAACTTGTCACGAATGCCAAGAAAGAGATAACATTGATAGAAATTTCTCAAGACTTTTTATTATAATCAAATTGAACATATTATTGTTAAGATTTACAACTTATATATAAACAATAATAAAAAAAAAAATTAGATAACAACTAAACTCTAGATAATGACTAAAATAAAAGATAATGTTACAATTTAAAATCCTTTAGCATTCAGAATTAGTCCCTGTTTGATGATCATTATTTTGAAAAACATAGAGTTTTGAATAGTGATTTTTTGGAGAACGGGTGGTTAAAAAGTAGAGAAAAGTTTTAGATTTACGTGCAAAATATTTTATTGTGTAAATGCATGGTTAAAAATGAATATGAGAATTAAAGAGTTTTGTTTTAAAAAAGCATATGCTTAATCCACTATAAACAAAATTAAATTTCAAAGTTATTAAAAACAAAATTATCGACAAAAACAAAACGATTTTTCAAAGACCTAAACGATAAAATTTAGCCGAGAAGTCAAAACATCACGGCGAAGCCAAATTTTAATTATAGAAAGAAAAAGGAAAAATCTTTAATTCTTGAATCCCTTCAATCCTTTTTGAACAATATCCTTACAACTTCTCCTTTTTTCTTTGCCCAAAATCCAAGCAGTAATCCTCAATTGCATGTATGAACGTATATTCTTGTATCTTGTCTCTTGATCTCTATCACGGGGTTGGTGTCCCAAAATTAGCCTCCCAAGCAGATAAAAAAAGGAGTCTAAATTCGAAAAATAGGTTTAGTAAAAAAAAAAAGAAAATAGAACTTCTCTATTGGGATGTATCATGCGATCACTTGATTATAGCTATTGCAATTAGAGATGGCAGGTCTAAGGCGGGGCAGGACGCAAGCTTGCCCCGTTTATTTATTTATTTCAGTTAACGATTTTTTTTTTTAATTTGTAATTAATTTTTTTTAATTCTTCACGAGAGGGGGTACTCCCGCCCCGCCAACCCGTCGAGGCGGGTTTTATTTTTATTTTTTGCCCTGTCGGTTTTTTTTTTTTGCCATCACTAATTGCAATCGCCTGACTTTGTTATTTGGCTGCATGATTTCATTAGAGTTACTTTGGGATTCCGTGAAAGGGTCCTCACGATCATAAGGCCTTCTTCTTTGTTTTCGTTTATTTTAGTCATCGTATTCCTTCATATGCTGAGCTAGTCTTTTCTTGTTTGAAATAGAGATCATTTATCTTTCAATTTTTCTTCTTTGGTTTGAAATTTCAACTAAGTCTCCCATCCAACATCGAAATTTATCGTACACCAATCAATATTTAACCAAATTAAATAGTAATTCTATGAAAGTGATTTTCAAATATCTACTTTAAAGGCCCAAATAAACGTAAAAAATACACTTATTAAATATCCTCAAACTAGAACACTTGTCCATCTCAAACAAAATTAACTACTTAACACTCACAAATAAAATATAAATAACTTAGTAAAATAGCTCGTCGTTTTTCGTCACCGTTTGAAAGCTTAAAAATATACTACCAAAATTAATTTATGCATTTACCCATTGCTATCGATGGTGAGCATAGTCAATTCAATCACCATAAACTTCTAAAGTTGATTATTTTTTACCCTTAATGGTAAAATATTTCATTTCTCTCTTGATAGATGCAAACCTCAAATTGGTTCTTCATTCTCACACACATGGTGCTTATTCTAATTTGTTGAATTCACAAAATTCATTCTTTCCCGCTTAAGTTCAGTTTGGGTTTAACCTATGAAAATCTACCTCGATTTGTGATGACTCTCTTTAGATTTGAATGTCTCAGCCTTCAAGTTTCAACAAAGCTAATTAACTTAACTTGAAAGCTAGATCTACAAATGAAGTTTCCAAGGCTAATTAGCCATTAACTGAAAATATTTCACTATTGCCATTGCTTACATACTCGAGTAGACAATACGAAGACAATTTTTTTCCCTTTTTTTTTACATGATTTTTTTACTCTATTTTTCTTGTTTTCTATTTTTTTGTCTCACTTGTAGGTAGTTCTTTTGCTAATGTATTAATAAGATTATATCGAGCCATTTCTTCCCACTATTTTTTCTTCCCACTCTAGGATATGTAACACCGCTCAATATCAATTTTTAATTTGTTAGAATTACTTATGTAGGTTGCTTCTTTATGCACTTTTACCACTTTCTTCCTGGATTACTACAACGTGTTGTAGGGAACCGAAATTCCTAATCTATGAGAAACAAAAAAAAAAAAAATAGAAAAAACACATGCCAAAGAAAAACAATCACACGCACAAGACAATATTTATGTGGTTCAACCAATTTGCCTACGTCCACGGAGTTGCAGGGATGTCACTATTATTAGGGAAAAAATACAAAGTACGGTCATATAATTTTCTCTCTCTATATATATATCGAAGAAAACTTTAATGACTAGGACTGCGTTTTCTATATCCTGCAGACAGGATTCACAATAGGGCAACAAAACGGGCCCAAGATTGACTAAGCTTCAGAAAATCTCCCATTAAAAAACCACGCAACATTATTCGGGTCGGGTCATCAACCTGATCAAACAAACCTAGGCTCCACAAAGCCCAACAAATCTCCCACTTGGAGACTAGTTCAATCACCAACATCAACCGCAATTCTCCAAAAACATAATCCCTCATCCCTACAACTCATCCTCATGTCCTCAAGCTAGAAGGCCAACTGAAGCTACACACAACTTCAACTTCTCAATAGTGACACCCTTAGTTAACATGTCTGCCTTGTTCTTAGATCCACAGATCTTCTCAAGTATTACTAGCTTATCTTTAACAAGGTAATGGATAAAATGGTATTTTGTCTGTATATGCTTCGACTTTGAATGAAAAGCTGAATTTTTGGCAAGAAAGATTGCACTCTGACTATCACTATGTAGAATGCCCAGCTCTCGTTTCTTACCCAATTTATAAGGAGCCATGTAGCCAAAATATCTCATTTCCAACTTCAGTTGTTGCAACATACTCAGCTTTTGTAATAGACATATTAACAATTTTTTGTAGATTTGATGCCCATGATGTAGCTGTACCATCCAAAGTAAATACAAACCCAGTAGTACTCCTTATACTATCAATATCACCAGCAAAATCAACATCTACATAACCCTGTAGTTTCAGACTTGCACTTGTGAAGTAAAGACAATATCTGATGAACCACTCAGAAATCTCAAAATCCACTTGACTACCTCCCATGCTGATTTCCAGGCCTACTCATGAATCTGTTCACAATTCCCATTTCATGTGCAATGTCTGACCTTGTACACACCATAGCAACATCAAGCTGCCAATAGCTGAGGCATAGGAACCTTGCTCATGTGGTCCCTTTCTTTTTCTGTCTTCAGTGACTGTTCTTTGCTTAGTTTGAAATGACTACCTGAAGGTTTGCTCACTGGTTTAGCTTCATTCATGTTGAACTTGCTTAGAACTTTCTTCATATACTCTGACGGTGAAAGCTTCAATGTACCATTATCCTTGTCTTTAATGATTCTCATACCAAGGATTTTTTTGCAGCTCTCAAATCCTTCATTGCAAACTATTTTGACAATTACTTCTTTAGATTATTAATCTCCTCAATGCTAGACCCTGCAATGAGCATATCATCCACATACAATAGTAAAATGATATAAGAATTGTCAAAGGACTTAATATATCAATAGTGATCAGCTTCACATCTCTTGAACCCAATTCTATGCGTAAAGTTGTCAAATTTCTTGTACCACTATCTTGGAGCTTGTTTTAGGCCATACAAGCTCTTTCTCAGTTTGCAGACTAGATTCTGTTGTCCCTGAACAAGGAACCATTTTGGCTGAATCATGTAAATGTCTTCCTCCAAGTCGCTATGAAGGAATGTCGTCTTCACATCTAATTACTCAAGATGTAAATTTCTATAGCCACCATTCCCAGTACAGTCTGATTGTTAACATCTTCACAATTGGAGAAAATATTTTTGAGTAGTCAATGCTCTTCTTCTGCTGGAACCCTTTGACAACTAATTTGGCCTTATAATGCTTGCTGCCATCATGCTCATCCTTTATTCTGTATACCCACTTAATGTGCAAAACCTTCTTTCTCGACAATTTAGTCAATTCCCATGTCTGATTCCCTAACAAGGAATCTATTTTATCCTTCATAGCTAACTCCCACTTACTTGAATTTTCATCTTGCAAGGCTTCTTCATGACACTCTAGCTCACCACCATCAGTCAACATGAGATAATTTAGAGTCGATGAATAACGATGTGGAGGTCTAATGGTCCTAGAAGATCTACGGACTTCAGCTATAGGTGTACTCTGATCTACCTGTGAATCTACATTCTCCTTATCTTCTTCATCCTTTTCTGGACAGTACTTTCAGTCAATTCATCTAAGTTGACAAACTCAGATTTTTTTGATCTATCTCTGTAACATCTGACACTGCAGTTGACCTGTCCTTGTACATAACCTGTTAATTAAATATCACATTTCTACTTTTGATGATTTTCCTATTTTGTTCATCCCAAAACCTATAGCTAAATTTCTCATCACCATAGCCAATAAAAAACATATTTTACACTTTGTATCAAGTTTACTACGAGTATCAGAATCAATATGAACCCAAAAAAAACAACCAAAAGCTTTTAAATGTGAGAACTTTATCTCTTTACCGCTCTAAACCTCCTCAGGAAGTCTGAACTGCATGGGAACTGATGGTCCTCGATTTGTTAGGTAAGCCGCAATGCTAACAACATCAACCTTGAAAGTTTTTGGTAGTCCAGCATGCAACCTCATACTTTTAGCATGGTCATTGAGAGTTCAGTTCATGTGCTCAGCCACACAGTTCTGTTGTGGTGTCCCAGGAATGGTCTTCTCCATCATAATTCCCTGTGCAACAGAATACTCACTGAACCCTCCATCTATGTACTTTCCTCCATTATCTGACTTCAAACATTTTACTTTTAAACCTGTTTCTGTCTCAACCATGGTCTTCAACTTTTTAAAAGTTTCAAATACATCAAATTCCTTTTTCAGAAAATAAACCCATTCCTTTCTGCTTGAGTCATCAATGAAAGTAATGTAGTACCTTGAACCTCCAAGGGATGCAACCGGGAAAGGACCCCACAGATTAGTGTGTACTAACTCCAATTTTTCAGCCTTTGGTGCCTTGCCAATTTTCAAGAAGCTCACCTCTTTCTCGTTTACGAAGATGCAGCTTTTTCACAAGTTAAACTCAATGGGCTTCAATTCTGGTAGTTTTCCATTTGATAGCAGCATCTTCATCCATTTCTCACTCATGTGACAAAGTCTGCGATGCCATAGGCTTGTATTATTACTTACTTTAGTAATTACAATTGTGTCTCTTGGACTTGAGGTCATATATAGAGTATCAGTCTTCTTTCCATAAGCCAATACTCTGGCTCCCTTTGTAACCTTCCAAGTACCACCAACAAATATTATTGCATGCCCTTCATCATCAAATTGTCCAACAAAAATCAGATTCCTCCTCGGGTCAGGAATATGTCAAACCTTCTCCAGTAACCAAACAGACCCATTAGGTAATAATATCCGGACATCTCCCATACCCACAATATCCAAGGCTGTACCATCAGCCAAATATACCTTCCAAAATCACCTGCAACATAATTCTGTATGATTTCTTGGTGTGGAGTAGTATGAAACGAAGCTCTAGAGTACAAAACCCAATCATCAAGTGGATTGTCTACTGCAAAAAGTAATGCATCATGTACCTCTTCTGTTACAGCATTAGCAGAATCATCTTCATTCTTTTTCTTAAGACTTTTGCATTGTCTCCTAAAGTGACATATTTTTCCACAGTACAACATTGTACTTGTTGACCTGATCTAGGTTTGATTTTATTCCGATTAGAATTTCTAGACTTTGATCTGTCCTGATTTGAATTTATGTCATTACCTTTGCATCTTGTCTCAAGGTTTAGGACAGAACAAAATCCTAAAGTTTCACCTACATCTCTTCTGCGAATCTCCTCATCCAGAATTAAATCCTTTATGTCATTGTACTTCAACTTTTTCTTTCGTGTAGAATTGATTGCTGACATCATCATTGCCTCCTAACTGTTTGGCAAAGAAGCCAAAACGATTAGTGGACGGATCTCATCGTCAAAATCAATTTCTACAGACGAAGATTGATTTGTTATAATGTTAAATTCATTTAGATGCTGTGCTACTAATGTGTTCTTTGCCATCTTAGGATTGAATAGTTTCTTCATCAAATACACCTTGTTATTTGCTAACGGCTTTTCATACATACCAGACAAAGCCTTCATCAGATTTGATGTGGTCTTCTCCTTTACAACATTGTGTACGACAGACCTAGACATAGTTAACCCAACAACTCCCAGTATCTATCTGTCAATGAGATCTCAGGTTTTGTCCCCAAAAGAGGTAGATGTAATTTCTTCCAATAGAGATAACCTTCAATCTCCATCATCCAATATGCGAAGTCTGTGCCATTGAACTTTTCAATTCCAGACGCCTTTCCTGCTTCCTCTGCCATTGCTCCCACTCAAACCTAACCCTAGGCCCTGATACCAATTGTAGGGAATCAACCCGAAATTCCCAATCCGTGAGAAATAAAAGAGAGAGAGAGAGAGAGAAAACGCATGCCAAAGAAAAAAAATCACACGTACAAGACAATATTTATGTGGTTCGACCAATTTGCCTATGTCCACAGAGTTGTAGGGATGTCACTATTATCAGGAAAAATATATAAAGTGGGGCCGTAAAGTTTTTCTCTCTATATATATCGAAGAACACACTAATCACCAGAAGTGCATTTTCTATCCCGTACACAGGATTCACAATGGGCAACAAAACGGGCCCAACATGGACTAAGCCTCATAAAATCTCATTAAAAAACCATACAGCATTATACGAGTTGGGCTGTCAATCGAATCAAACAAAAATAGGTTCAAAAAGCCCAACACGTATCATATATGAATCATAGGGAAATAAGAGTAACTAAAAAGGAATTCAAAGACTCATCATGGTGTATCGGATAACAGAGGCTGAACTGAAGACTTTTCCTTTCTATTATCTGTTGTAGGTGGAGCTCTTTGTTTCGATACCATTGTACCTACATTTTAGACGAAAAATGTGAACATTATAGGTACATGATGATAATGCATAGCACTCAAGTTAGTGGACCTTGTAAACCCGAAACAAGTGAAAAAGTAAACGAAATGAACGAGGATGGGAATACGTGATGGAGCCCTTCCATGTGTGTGTGCTTCGTGTCATCACCTCATCACGATTACACAATAAAAATGCCAAGTTATTCAAATGGGGATGTAATTTAGTAGTTTGACATATGATTTGTGTCTTCGAACAAGTCATAACAAGAGTACTTGTAATATACTGTCATTGGAAGTAGAACATAAGAAGTCCAAGGGTAAGAGAGGGACATCTAAATCAATGGACAACTGTCTACGAAATTAATCCAGGACTAAGGAAAAGAGAGGAACTACTTGAAAAAAGTTGAATTATATTTTTGTGAAAGAGAGAAATATATTTACTTAGGAAAAATAGGAGGAAAACAAATAATAGATTTTGGAGGGAAGTTGGAAAATGTAAATGAACTTTTCTTTTCCCTTCATTAGATTTGTCAAAATTTGGTCAAAGTCTTGATTTTTTTTTTTTTTATTAACTATCGTGTCTTTGGACAACAATTGTCCAAAGGTCATTTTAATGCATATTTTTGAATAGTTTAAATTTCTACTGCAAATTTCCTTTTATCATTTATAGGTTGTTCTCATTCAGATAGGAATGTCTGTGGAAAACCTTGGTATACCAAATTGGCAATTAATGACGTGTTATTTTTTTTATTTATTTTTTATCTCCATCATCCCCTCGTGTTCATTTTTTCTTTTAGACAGGTCAAAAATGACATGTAAGAACTAATTTTGTAATTAAAAAATAATTTATCCACCCTTTCAAATCCAACATCGAGAGGTTCTACTAGCCTTAGATTAGGGATATAAAGAATCTAATTTGAATGGTTTTCGTCTCAATTCATCATATGAAAGTCCGAGCTTGAATTATAAAACATATTTATTTTGATAATCATTAGATCTAAATAGTATTAAAGAAAAGAAAAAAAAGATCTTAGCTCAATCGGTCTAGAAATATATTTTCCCGAAAATATAGAAATAAATGTATTTGGTTATTGTAAATATAGTTGAATTTATGAATGAATTTTATGTTGGGAAATTTTCGTGTATACAATGATAAATGACGGCGGGAAATTCTTTAAAATTCTGTAGAAATTTTGGCAGAGTAACAGTAGGAAATAGACTCCAAATAAATCTTCAAAATGTGTAGTATAGCAGTAATAATATTAAAGTCAAGGCAAGTGTTGGACACTTTGTCTTTAAGTCGAATTTGCTCGACAACGGTGCCTATCTTTTATGGCAATCAACTCCCAAGATACAACGACTATCTTTTTGTGTGAGTAGCACTACACCACACAAGAAACGACGAACCCGAACTTGGTTTATGAACTCTGATATGCAAAGTGAAGAAAATTAGAATTTATGCAACAATATTGCAAGAATCTGGTTAAGAAAGGAAAGAAAATGAATATTATATGATTGTATATCATTGGTGTGAAGATTGAGACGTCCCTATGGTCCTATATATAGAGAATGAGGGGTTGTGAATAAAATGTCGCGCCCCAAGCTCAGCAACTCTTGACAAAGGTCGCACCATTCACTGTCATTAGGCTGTCGCCATCGCCCGCTTGAGGGATAAAAACAGTAACTTTTTCGCTAACTTGTTGTTGGCCTATCGCTTGAGTGAACTGGCTTATCGTTAGAGCGACAGCCCAACCATGAGCTAGAAATAGCTTTAGTCAATTTTTCAGACAATTTCCTCTATTTTCTTCCCAATTTTGGATCGCAATTTCTCATTCATCCGAAATTGGTTTTGAGATTCCAAATATACCACGACGATCTACTCAACAGGTAGAACAATTTGATCTATTTACTTTCATAATTTGACCAACGGATCAAGTCCAAATATTTGACCGAAGTTGAGACGAAAGTTACTTTTTTAAATTTTGGTTTTATCACTTAATCAAATTTCAATCTTTCAAATCCAATTTTTAACAATCTCCCACATGAATGGGAATTCTGCGATATGCACACCAAATTCAAATGAATGCAGACTCTAATAACGGAGTTCGTGCGACAAGTTATGGCATTAAGATAGGTGGCTTGTGGCTTTGAACATTCTTTAGTTGAATACAATCGAATTTACTAGGCTAGTTGGTGAATGTGATGTGTTAAACCATCTAGGCGTTAGTGTAAATTCAAGCAAATGTACCGACAACATAACTCATCTAACCATTTCGTTTCTCATGGTTGTGTCCACTTTGGCCATGAACCGCTCTTGGTTTCGTAAGTGCTTTCGGAGAATTAAGCCTCAAATTCTTGTAGAAGCGGCCCCACTTCACACTTATATAGGTGCTCTCCTACCTTTCTTCTTCAAGGTACATGAATTATTAAAATATTTTCACTTATCCTTATACATGCTTACCATAGCACTTTTACACTTTAGGAATGGGAATAAGTGCTTTACCCCTAATTGTTTATGATTTTGTTGTCCCATTGAACCAGAATCTTAGGATCTCCAATCTACAAGGTTGGGTTTCCGCCATAGTGATTCTTATTCTATAGGCTTTAAGCCCGTTTTCCTCGAAAGGTGGTATACTTGATCTCTAGTAAGTCCTTTCGTCAAAGGATCCGTCAAATTCTCTTTTGACCTAACATATTGAATAGAGATTATACCATATGATATCAACTGTTTAAATTATGTCTTCGACGTATGTATCGAGATTTACCATTATACATGATATTTTGTGTCATCGCAATTACCTATTGATTATCGCAATGTACGTTAACTGCTGGTACCGATTTTCTCCAACATGGAATTTCTTCAAGGAAATTACGAAGCCATTCTGCTTCTTCTCGGGCTTTATTTAAAGCAATAAACTTGGACTTCATTGTGGATCAAGCTATACATGTTTTCTTAGATGGTTTCCAGGACACTGTTGAGATTTACCACTATTATGATATTTTGTGCCATTACAATTGCCGATTGATTATCAAATGTATGTTAATTGCTGGTACCGATTTTCTCCAACATAGATTTTCTTCAAGAAAATTACGAAGCCATTCTGCTTCTTCTTCGGCTTTATTTAAAGCAATAAACTTAGACTTCATTGTGGATAGAGCTATACACGTTTGCTTAGATGATTTCTAGGACACAGCTCCACCTCCAATGGTAAACATATAACCACCGGTAGACTTTGAATCCTTCATATCAGATATCCAATTTGTATCGATATATCCTTCTAACACCGCAGGATATCCTGAGTAGTGTAATCCATAATTGACCGTGTGTCTTAGCTATCTAAAAACTCGGTTCAATGCCTTCCAATGTACAGTGTTCGAATTACTTGTGAATCTACTCAATTTGTTGACTATGTATCCTATATCCGGACGCGTGCAGTTAGTGACATATATCAAACTGCCAATAATGCGTACATACACCAATTGAGATACGGGGCTCGCCGGTATTCTTGGCTAGATGTACTCCCAAGTCAATTGGTGTCTTAATAGGATTATCGTTATATACCTTAAACTTCTTAAGTATAGTCTCTATATAATGTGATTGAGACAATGACAATCCATTGTACATCTTAGAGATTTAATCCCTAATATGATGTCTACAACTCCCATATCTTTCATGTCAAAATCTTTCGTTAACATTTTCTTTGTCGAGGAAATGATATTCAAGTTATTTCTTATTATTAGCATATCGTCAATATATAGGAAAACAATCACATATTCATTAAGCGTGGTTTTAACGTAGACACGTTTGTCACATTCGTTGACCTTGAAGTCATTTAACATCATAGTTCTATCAAACTTCTCGTGCCATGCTTCGATGTTTTCTTTAATCCATAAAGCGACATAACAAGCTTACACACCTTCTTCTCATTTCTCGGGGAAACAAACCCTTCCGGTTGTTCCATATATATTTTTCTTCTAATTCTCCATTTAAAAATGCAGTCTTCGCATCCATCTGATGCATTTCTAAATTATGCAATGTCATGATTGCAATCAAGATACACATAGACGCGATCCTTGTCACGGGTGAATAGGTATCAAAGGAATCTAAACCTTCTTTTGGTCTATACCCCTTGGCTACTAGTCTAGCCTTATTTTTATCAATTGATCCATCCAATTTCAATTTCTTTTTAAAGATCCATTTGCAGCCTAAAGCTTT
>CAIGRR010075286.1:0-10356 GCA_903798365.1 Fraxinus sp. 1973-6204 | reverse complement strand
TGTAACTATTTAGACACAATCATAGAATTTAGTGCTAAGGAAAAGAACAACACATTGGTTGGAAAGTTGCTGTTCACCAGAGTTCGAAAAAATCTCAGAATTGCAAATATTCGTACCATTAAACAAATGCATCTACAAGGAAACATAATATATCACTGAAAACATTTTCACGCATAACGTTTCACACATTATCTTAATTACTTCAGCAATTTAGGTTCAAATTTAATGAAAGATCTAGATAGTTTGACTCACAGTTTCGACGAAGAATTCTTCATCTGCTCCTAAAATAGTTAAGATCCAATGTGATAATACAATAACCTCAAAATTTATACAATTCAGAAATAATCAGTGACCTGACCATGTGTTAATGGTTTATCATTCCGACTGATTATAAATATGGGAAATCCAACAGTGAAAAAACACGCATTCGAAGATTACATTTGTGAATATAAATGGAGCATAGTTGATGAAAGTGAAAGAATAAATCACAGATTTACCAAATTCTGAAGTAAACAACAGAATCTGACGGTGCCCACTACGTGAGAAGAGGCAAAATGAATTTGATAGATACGAAAACCCCTCTTGATTTTTTCGATTTTGATTTTTGCAATCAGATGAAAAGAATAACGATTCCTTACAAATAACGGGTTGGTGGCTATGGAAGTGTGTTGGTGGCCGGTAGTAATCGCTGATGACCTCTGTGTCTTCGTTTGAGACAGAGCGTAGGGTTTTCGTCGACCGAGAGGGAGAAAATGAGAAGGGAAAGCGTGTGAGAGAGAGAAATGGTGGTACGGGTGTTTGAAAGGGAGGAAAAAACAAATTGTCAAAAATATCTGCCTTTTGCAGCTCGGCTCGAAAACGGCTCGGCTCTAAAACGGTGGCTTAAATGGCCATTCGGCTTAGCTACAGTAAAGGCAAAGTGCCTCTTTTATATATGTAGGATAAAAGGGTGTCAATCAAGATGTACATTTTGTGTATACAGACAATTTAGTTCATCAATTTATTATGTCTCCCATTAAATGTTACCTAATGTCCCCTAAACCGGTGTTATAATATGATTACTCTAGACAAAATTACCATATTCATATACATCATGTTACGCCACATTTCCAAGGCCCAAGGGGAAGGGACCACGTGGAAAGTCAAATAAAGGCCCATGAGGTCAAAATATGAAGAAAAAATCGAGGTCCTTGCATTGCAAGACCGAGGTCCACTACTAAGGCACTGCCTCAAGGACGAGGTGCTACGACTTCGACTAAACCACTGCCTAAAGAAGTAAAGAAAGGAGCTGAACCTCTCCACCCAGAGCACCACCTCAACGATATGTCTGAAACTCTCTAATTCGTCCGAGGCTCTACAGAATTCTCCGAAGCTCTGAGCCATCCGATGTCATGAAGTCGACGTCACCTCCTATAATATATTTGGAAGTCTTTCGGAAGTGATTGATATGATGCTTGTAATAAAGGTGTGTCAGTGTCAGGGTTTCAATCTACAAATAGAACGCCGAGCTCTTGTCAAACATTAATTGCACGGAGGGGACAGTGATGTGAAGTTTCGGTAAAGGAGATGTTGCCACGTGGTTTCGATCCCATGGCCACCACATTAGCTAGAGTAGTATAAATAGTCCCAATTTGTATGGAAATGGGGTTGACATCTGTATAGTCTGAGAATAAAATACAAGCAATGTCTTTCTCCTTGACAGCAAACTAAAGAAGAATTACATGTTCTATTTTTAAGCTGTTTTTAGGTACATGAGTAGCCGCAACACTTAGATTCAAGACACGAAAACCGCTTTTTTACATCTATCCTTCCACATATTCCGTGAGATAAAAGAGAAATTTATTGTGAGAAGTCCGCCCGACGATTGTTGATAGTGCGATCGTCGTCGAAACGAAATTGTCGGAGTCCGAACGTCATCGTCTCTTGCCAGAAAGTGCCTCCCGCGTCCATTCAAATCTGGCTACCGTTCCAGTTCCAGTAGAAAAGCGCCGAATCCGTACTTGACGTGGAAAGAGTGGGGCCCGCCATTTGTTGAGTTCATTTTTTGAGGCCAACACATCATACAACAAAAGTGCTCAGATAAGTCTCATAAAATGTGTAATTAATAAATAAGAAGTAATTTAAATGTGACTGAAATTAGTTTTGATTTTGACGAATGAAAATTTTACCAACTTTTATTGTTCGAAGAATGGAGGCAATATAATAACGAAGTGACCAATAATTTCAATCGAGGTTACTCAATTACAAGTTTGTTTCGTATTGGTCATTAAACTTTAATCTATTTCAATTTGATCCCTCCCATCCTTTTTTTTCTTTTCTTTTTTTTGTAAATGAAACAAAACTATTTCAGTCTCAAGTGGCTAATGTACTGCATAACATGACACTTAGTTATTTGAGTTCTCATTTTTGGCAAAACCACTAATTTAACGTCAAATGTAATCAATTCGAACTAACCTAACAATACTCAGTTATTTGAGTTCTCATTTTTGGCAAAACCACTAATTTAATGTCACATGTAATCAGCTCGAACTAACCTAACAATACAAATTGATAGACTTTATTATAAAAAGTAGATTAAAATTAATAAAGCATGTTTTGGGGGTGCTTAAAACATGCTTAACATCCAAACATGCTCTTAAATCAAAATGAAGTAAACTTGTAAATTTCAGTGCGGACAATGTCCAATTTTTTAATGTAATTAAACCAAATCGAGAATCAATGAAAATTAGTGAATGGCATAGTTGGTTTCAATTGTAATTATGAGACTGAACCTTCAATTTCATGATTAGAAAATCCATTTTAATTCTTGGAACAAGTATAATTTTCGAAAGAATTTCAGCCAGCTCATCTAATACTTCTCACAAAAAGAGGAGTGGACACAAGTTATATTTTAAATAAGGTAACACTTCAATATGATTGGTGCAATATTTTTTAAAAATTAAAGTTTGTCTCATTTTGAATTTCTAGTTCCAAATACTAAATTTGAGGATCAAATTGAATCGTTCCATCTTGAATCTAGCACTTGAACATCTATTTTCAAATAGTAAGGGCATACTTGATGTAAATTCTTAAAAATAAATTTTGTGAAAAGTCGTATTTTTGGAGAATAATATGTGAATTGTGATTAAAAAATGTGAAATACTTGTAGATTTATATGGAAAATTATTTTATTGAAAAATGTGTAATTAAAAGTGAATCCCTGTTTGGTACACTTTAAAATTTTCATTTTCATTCTTCTACTCATTTTCAACCACATATTCTTCAACAAAATAATATTTCTCATCACATTAATAATTTTTCTATTTTTTTTACAATCATATATTCTACATCAATCAACTATTCTAAAATTAATTCTTTCAAAATAATGCACACAATGAGTTTAGAAATAAATAAATTTAAAAAAAATCAAATAAAAAAAATCAAATTGAACCGTTCAATTTGGCAGCTTCTCTATAGTCTATACTATACACAATGGTAATTTCGGTGATTTTCAGTAAAATTCTCCCTAGGAAGCGATGAACTGAGAAAAATAAAAAAGCCACTGTCCCACTCCCTCGTACCATCTTTCTCAAACTGTCCCCAGTTACTGTACCACGTTTCAGCCTCTACTGTATCCCTCTTCTTCAGATTCCCTGCACTTCACGTTCATTTTCAAGAATCTCACAACTCAGGAGCGCCCTAAAAGCAACATGGCTACTTACCATTTCAACGCTCTTCGTTTAATCTCGCTCTTTATCTTTTTCACCCACCAACTGTCGACGGCGGAGTACA
Organism: Fraxinus sp. 1973-6204; assembly: GCA_903798365.1. Lineage (NCBI taxonomy): Eukaryota > Viridiplantae > Streptophyta > Magnoliopsida > Lamiales > Oleaceae > Fraxinus > Fraxinus sp. 1973-6204. Next base: position 6,585 of record CAIGRR010075286.1, on the reverse strand, counting down.
CCATCGGCGTCAACTATGGCACGGTGGCTGACAACCTCCCACCGCCCTCTCAAGTGGCTGCTTTCATCAAAGATCAAACCACCATTGACAGAGTCAAAATCTACGACGCTAACCCCGACATTCTTCGAGCCTTTGCTAACACCGGAGTTTTGCTCACCATCTCCGTCGCCAACGGCGACATTGTAAACATCTCGAAGCTCCCGGCCGCCCAAACATGGGTGGCGAATAACGTCCTCCCTTTCTACCCCGACACCAAAATTCATCGTATAGCCGTTGGGAATGAAATCCTAGCCACTGGGGACAAATACCTCATAGCCCACCTCGTACCAGCCATGAGATCCATGAACGAAGCTCTCAAACTCGCTCAAATCACTGATATTCAAGTCTCAACTCCTCACTCTCTTGGAATTCTACCCATTTCCCAGCCACCCAGTTCGGGTCGGTTTAGACGCGGGTACGACCGGATCATATTCGCACCCATGTTGGAATTTCACCGCCAAACAAAAACGCCATTCATGGTCTGCCCGTACCCGTACTTCGGATTCTCTGAGGAAACTCTAGATTACGCTTTGTTCAAACCAAACAGCGGCATTTTCGACAAGGCCACGGGATTAAACTACACAAATATGTTCGACGGGCAACTGGACGCTGTTTATTCAGCAATGAAGAGGCTGGGATATGATGACGTGGACATCGTGGTTGCCGAAACTGGTTGGCCTTCGGCGGGTGATCCAAACCAGGTGGGAGTGAGCTTGGACAATGCAGTTTCTTATAATACAAACTTGGTGAAGCATGTGAATTCCGGCGTGGGAACGCCGTTGATGCCCAACAGGACTTTCGAGACTTACGTTTTCTCGCTTTTCAATGAGAATCTAAAGCCAGAAACCTCTGAGCGTAATTTCGGGCTCTTTCAACCCGATTTCTCACCCGTTTACGACGTAGGCATTCTGCGCAACTCACAGGTGTATTAATTTTGTAGAGGATGGTGATTTGTTGAGTTCAATATTAAAACTAATTAATAATTAAATTTTTACTCATGTTGGATTTTTTCATTATAGACCGTGACTCCCATAGCTCCATCTCCAACAATGGATGAGGGCAAGAAATGGTGTGTACCAAAAGAAGATGCAAGTGATGCGGCATTGCAAAATAACCTAGACTTCGTTTGTGCATCAGGAGTTGACTGTAAGCCCATACAAGATGGTGGGATTTGCTTTGAGCCTAATAATGTCAGATCACACGCATCCTATGCCATGAATGCATATTATCAAGCCAATGGTCGCAACGATTTTGATTGTGATTTCATCGACACCGGCATTGTCATTACTTCTAATCCCAGTAAGTCCTCTGGAAATGTTTGCCTTTTCTTTTGATCTTTCAGCTCGCAAATTTCATCCTGTAATCAATTCAAATTTTGAGAAAAGATGTTCTGACTTGAACCGTGGACCTAGATTCCACACTTCCAAATGCATGTTATGTGCAAAATATTACTAATGGTATGATTTCTCCACAGGCTACGAAGAATGTACATACGATGCTTGAAGAACTAATTCTCGGTAATGAAGGCAGCTGCTGAATCCAGTCTACAGTGCATTGTCCAAATGTTGTTTCCCCTTAGCTGTTTTATGTTGTTGCGACTAACCTTAGATTGGTGGTTCATACGTCGTTAGATGTCACCGTGTTTGTGCTTTAATTATGTATGTCAACGTGATTATCAGGATAATTGCACCAGATTGGGTTTATGGTTTAAAGTAACTGTGAATGAATATACAACGTCTCTTTGAGATTACACTTAATTGGTGGAGTGCTTTCACAACAGACGGGATTCGAAGTTGTGTTAATTCCAGTTTACAGATACTAGTAAATAGCGTTTGACCCACACTAATCCAAATCGATCAGAACTTCAGTTTCTATTAACTTACAGTGATAAAAATATGCAACTGAGCAACTAAAGGTCGTGGTCATGCTTAGGCACCAATGTTCTCAATGTCAGCACTTTTGTCCATTCTTTTGACAATGCCAGCTATAACCTGATACATGATCCAAATGTTCTAGTGTTAGAAATACTTGGTATAAAGACAAAAGTCGAAAGATTTTAAGAGGGATAATGGCTTACCTTTCCAGGTCCCAATTCATAACACTTTTCGACTCCTTTGTTTAACAGAGTCTTCACTGTCGTCTCCCATTGAACAGGAGAAGTCACCTATGATTTCAGATCAACAGAAAAAATTAAAAAAAAATGTAATCCAGATTATGTTCAGGGGAACAAGAATGTCAGTATAGCTCACCTGGCGAGCCAGTATTTTCTTTATCGTGTCTGGATCTGCATGTGGTTGGGCGTCAACGTTGGATATAACTGGTATTCTGGGAGTCCTCAATTCTGCTGATGCCAAAGCAGCTTCCAATCTTGAGACAGCTGGGTCCATAAAAGTAGTGTGAAAAGCACCAGCTACGGCTAAACGAACCTGAGTGAAGATGATATAATCAGTAGCATATGTTTCGCAAGAGAACATATATTGTAAGGAGAAAAAATACCGTCATTCGGGCCTTGAATGACTTTGCCTTTGCTTCCACTGCTTCAATTCCTTTCAAGCCTCCAGATACTGCATAATTTCCCTACCAGAAAATGATGCACTCCGCCATCAAGCCAAACTCAGAAAAAATATCTCCCCAATTTACTTAGTGCACCAAAATAATTTGTTTTCCCAGACGAAACAAAATAATTAACTTACAGGACATAAGAAATTTGCAATTTGAACTTTGTCTGCTTTGTCCACTTCTTGATTGGCTGCATCACACAGCTGTTGCACCTTTTCAGAGTCCAGTCCAATGATGCTAACCATGGCACTTTTAGCGGCATCAGCAGCATCCTGATGATAACAAGAAGATTTAATTCAAAGTGTCACGTAATACAAACGTTAATAAACAAATGGAATAGCTAATAATAGGTAGAATTACCTGCATAGCTTCACCCCTTAACTTGACCAGCTTGAGCCCATCCTCAAAGCTAAATTATCAAATCCAGAAAGGAAAAAATAATTTAGCTAGTCAAGTCTTGAGTTAATGGGAAATGAAGCCTATTTCAATATTCATCACATGTTTATGTTACTGCATTAATTTTTCTTGAGGGGAATGGGAGAGGATGGATAGGTTGGGGATTTGTAAGTATTGACACATTCTAGAAGGCAAGTTTTTTTATGCAAATGAAAAGAGACTTGTGAATTAGGCAGCTCACCTGAAAGCTCCAGCAAATGCAAGAGCAGTGTATTCCCCTAAGCTTAGACCACATGTGACATCCACGGAATCAATTATTGCCTGACCTCCATCACGAGCTCTAAGAACTTCAACTGCAGCTAAACTTGTGACGTAGATAGCAGGCTGCACAAATGGATCCAGAAAGAAGATCGTCTTATTATATTTTGTTAAGCAATCATTTTGCAGTTCCATTTTGTTTCTAATCATCACTACGTTTCACATCTCTAACATAATCAAACACGTTATTCTCAATCATTTTAAAAGTCATATATTTAAAATAAGTAGTTAATTGAGCTATGCGTTAGACAACTTAGTGAAAGGAGATTTTTCATGTTCCAAAAATCCATTTTCTTTGGGGAATGAAATTAATCGTGGAGCCTCTACCTCGGTAAACCAATCTAAGGAGGAGCAATGAGAAGTTAGACATGCTACCGTAGTTTCTAGTCACTGAAAGATAGGGAGATGAAAGGTTATTCCAAATCAGAAGGAAAATGATCTTAACAACCTGGAATTAGAGATTAGCGCATCGAATTGAAAGGATGATCCACCTTCAAATATGTTTAGGGAAGGGTTAAGGGTCGTCTCTTTGGTCAAACCAGTTATATGCAACTAAAAATAACAACTTCAGAACTTACAAGTGACAATACTGCTGCTCTTAATCTAGCAGCCAATAGCAGTCACAAACACAAGCTTCTAGCTTCTAAACATGAAATTCAGTATGCCGCCAGTCTGATTCCATTACAGCATGAGACTATCTAAGTTTCTTATTTTCTTCACTGAAACCATAACTTTATTTCTGTTTCTATTCCTTGAGTCTCTTCACGAATAAAATTCTACAATTTGATTATTATAATATACTACTAGAGTTTGTCTGATTTTCCTTGAGGATAGATGAGAATAGAGTACTACATAGACAAGGAAAATACCAAGATTGCAACCATGATGGCATACCTGGCTTAAAACCGTGGAATCAAGCTCTTCTTTTGGTCCATTGATGCAAACATCCAAAAGGTCAAACCTTGATGCAAATTAACATTAATTATTCATTGGGAGGCTTATATCAAGAGAAGGATAAATGAGAACATGACAGAACATAACGCAAGCCCATCAAAATCAAGTTTCATAATGAAATCTACCCCAAAATATCATTTGCTCTCTTGTATAATTCAGCTGCAGCAGTCACTTTTTGAGCCTCCACACCCATTCCAACAGCTTGTGCACCCTGCAAGATGAAGACAGATGACATTAAATTCTGTGGTATGAGTTTGACAGCCGATCTCTAAAGTCAAACCCTGCTTTGTTATGGCTCTTGTACACGGGTTAAATTCAAACATACTGAAGGCTTTCATAGAAAATCTTCCTTGCAGACATTTTTTTGGGATATTGCATCCCCCTCAAAGTATCAACACCAATTCAGAACATCAGGGTTTCGGTTTTTCTAGTCGGTACCAGAGTAAGTGCCCTGTGACCCATGAATGATTTGAACTTCAAAAATTATCAAGAAATTATACAGTCTTTCACCTTTTACTTATGGAATTCCAACTTCAGTCCTTTAGTAAATAAACAGACAATTATGAATCACGATGTTTATTACTTTTAACACTTTAGTAATATATCACCAACAATCCCTTCAATCAAGCAAAGTTCGTTTACATATTTACTAAAACTACAACTAATGTAGGATAGCTCACAGTAGAAGAGTAACAACATTTTAAAACTAGTATACACTAATACATACAGCAAAGCAAATACAAAACAGATGAATGAATTTTGTCCGATCTCTCTCTCTCTCTCTCTCTCGGTCTCTCCCCGAACCCACCCCCACCCCAAACTTGGCAATTCAGTGTGCAACATTGAGCTGTATTCCTTTAAAATATACACTAAAATTAAGCATAAATGGCATAAATTAGAAAAAAGATGACGAAAAAATGACCTGGCCAGGAAAGAGGAATGCACGAGAAAGTTTATAATCTTTAAAGAGCGCATCGTCGATGACAGTGGTTTGAGATCCAACAGCGACGTTCATGAAAACCCTACCTCCTCTATCCAAATTCTTGAGGGAAATTCTTGAAATTTCATTCCTGAAACCCAAATTACAAGTTGAGATTGAGCTCCTTCTGAGGGAAATAGACGGTAGCGCAAGAGATGAAGAAGCCATAGTCGATAAAAAGGGTGAAAAGGAAGACGCTATGGATCTATTGAGATTGAGGGATGGGGAATGGTTGCAGTGAAGACGCAGAAGAAGGTTATGCATTTAATTTGAAGGGGGCATAGTTATAATAGTTGGCGGAGTTTACAAAATTTGGCAGAAATTTGGGGTTGGCTTCACAGCCCAACGGCTATACAAAACCGGTGAGTTAAAGAAACACTATTGCTCACTCAACTTACACCCCACTTTCATTCTGGTTATCAAGATTATTTTTGTTCCAAACTCATCATTTAACTTTACAAATTGTTTCAGATAGATCATGTCCAACACGTTTTATTTCTATAATTGCTATCTAGATGGGGGCGGAAGTAGAGAGACTTTCGACTGACGTATCATTAAACTCTATTGAATAGACGTTCATGAAACGGTTAATTGTAACAATTAGGTTACTGGACATTATCTTAACAACAATAAAATCACTCTGCTCGAGTGATGGCCGTCAAAACAAACTTATGAATGCGTGGCAATCCACATCGATTTATGTAATCCCACTAACGGTACTTCAATTTAATAGCATTTAAAGCACTTTATTTGGACGTCATAAATTGAGATTTGAGATGAAGCTAGCATGTCAAAATGTAATTATGGGGATGAAGACGTGAAAAAAATCGTTAATTTTAACTAACATGTCAAATCTTAAATATGTTATATCATCTCAAGGCGTCCAAATTTGGTGCTTTGGTCGATGTCAAATTAAAGTTGAGTGACTTGATTGTTGTAAATTATTAGTGACATAATTTGCATTTGAGATTAAAATTGATGTTTACAAGTACAATTAACTAGGTCAATGTAGATTGTCACTTACGTTAGTTTTTAATGGGCATTGCACAAAGAAAGTGGTGCAGTTTCTATTACATTTAGAGAGAGATTGGTTAACATATGTACCTAGCTGATTTGGGGGGTACTATTCCACCATTTAGAGCCTTTAACTATCCCTTATCAACATTGAGGGTGTGTTTCAGCCACATTATTTTGAAAGAATGTATTCTGAAATAGTAGATTGATAGAAAATATGTGGTTGAAAAAGAAGGAAAAGTTATTGATGTGATGGAAAATATTATTTTATTGAAGAATATGTGGTTAAAAATGAGTAGAAGAATGAAAAAGAAAATTTTAATGTG
>CAIGRR010075271.1:0-12555 GCA_903798365.1 Fraxinus sp. 1973-6204 | reverse complement strand
CCTTAGAAATGTATTGTTCCCTTTGATTAGTATGGGGTTTGTTGGTTTGTTGGTTTATTGGTTAGGCCCATTTACCTATTATTAAGTGGGCCCATCTCCTTTGGCCCAATTGTGTGACCTAATTTCTATTGGTATATTTATCCATTATTCTTGTAGTTAAGTCATAAGTGTGGTGCAAAATTGAGAGAAGAGAAAGAGAAGGGAACCGGTTTGTCTTGGTGACTTTGGAGCCATTGCCTTCTTCTTGTTTCTTCCTTCCTTAGTGGTTATTTGCATCCACCCATTATTGATCCTTTGTTAATTAGAAGAGAGAATCTTGGAGCAACCAAGTAGAGGAAAGTGTTTGGGTCGAGCTTGAAGCCGTGTGGTGTCGATTGATGTTCTTCTGAGCCCGATTTCTTGAAGGTTGGAGTCCAAAAATCCAACAACTATACTTGGGGTTTGTACGTCGACGGCATTGTTGTTTAGTACACATTATAACAACAATATGTGAAAGTTACAATTTTAAATAAATTACATACACTGTAACATGATTTAAATATAAATTTACATAGATGGTTGGCTGTAGAAGGATAATAGGAAAAAGTACTAGAAATTCCATGGACCACCATACTTAAGGTCTACTTTAAACAGAAACCAATTAACTAAACACGAATAATATACAAAACACGAGAGTAAACAAACATAAAGTCAGCCTTTACTACAAGAAAATTCAAGAAAAAGTGGCTCCATAAAAGTAAACTCCACTACGATAGAGAAGAAATAATCAGCATTCAATTATTACAGAATTGTAATTTTGCTTTATTATTCATCAGCAAAATGTACGATTATATGATCCATAGAACATTAATTAAAAGCAAAAAGAAATAAAGTTAATTTATAACATAAAATGAGCCCTTTTCTTGATCACACGTTGACACTACAGGTCTGTGAAAGCTGATACTTGATTGCATTTCCGACGACAATCCCAGTATTCCGGCTATTTCCGAGAGGAATATACGCTGGACAGGTGACATGGAGATGGTACCTGCCGGAGACGAAGGACCCAACTCTCCATTTAACACGGCCATTGATCCTGATGATCAGCCAAATGGCTCCATTGGATTTGTCCTGGCTGAGGGCGACGCCGTTGTATGGCGCCACCGGGACACTAGTTCCGTAAACGAATGGAGACCAAACGTTGACGTCCTTGTGGCCTTGGTACACCGGTGGAATGACGGTGTAGTAGGTAATTTGTTGGTTGTGATAGGTGGCGTAGACTTCCATTTTCTCGTAGTAAATGCCGATTTTGGAATTAGGGTTTCGAGAGTTGATGGTGACTTGAATGCTGGTGGAGATGATGCTCGGGGACGAGACGTTGAGGCCGAAGATGGTGGCGTCTTGGAGGGTGAAATGTGGTTTTTTTGGTTGGAGAATGGCCCAAATTAGGAGGATTATTAATAGGATGGTGAAGGTGAAGATTAGAAGCCCGGTGCAAAATCGCCGGATTATTATCCGTCGCTCGGTATGGTCGTCGGCGCACTTCTCCTCCGTCATGTCTCAAGTGGTGGTGGCGGTGGCAAATGTGGTAGTGGAAGGTGGAGTTGAGTTGTTGAGAGGTTGATGAGTTGTAGGAGAAATGTGGAGGAGGTGGTTTACATTATATAGACTTAGAGGGTGGGGTAAGTTGAATATTTAGTGTTAGTACTTTGATGAATCATGACCGTCTGATGATCGGGGTCCACTTATCATGATAGGAGGAACTTGTCAAGATAATATTTTGAGTTTTTTCCATTTGTACACACCCTGTCTCACATGAGGAGGGTTTCATGCAGGATCCACCTCAACAAAAAGTAAAAAAATACCCCCCACCCTTTGCCCTCAGCACACATCTCCAAGTAGTAAAAAGGGAAGGTGGAAAAACTCCAACTTTGCTTGAGGCTGCCGCGTCAAAAGTTCGAATCCTGAAATATGGATTTGACCATTGGGAAAGTGCAAGTGTACAAGTAGTCTTCCACCTTGTACCTTTGGAGGCATAACTTGCGATTTACCTCATTCACCAAAGCCGAGGGCAGGACATGTGGGAGCTCTCAAGGTTGGGATTTAACCTTTTAAAAAAATACCCCTCACCCCCCTGTTTGTGAGTGGTCAACCCCTACCCGTACACCCAACAAACTTCTAATTTTTTAGTAAAATTTTGATAGAATTTGATGAAAAATCTGATTGAAATGTTGTGGGATTCATAAAATATTTGATTAAAATTAATTATTGATTTTGATTTAAATTAAAATCTATATTTTAATATCTACCGAATCGGAGTACAGACTCATTGGTTTGAAAGATTATAATTAATTTTATCAAATATTTGACTGGATTGACAACTTTTCATATTCATATTTTATTAAGTTTTAATAAAATCTACTAAAAAACTGATTTCAATCTATACCAAACATGAACATAATGTATCCATGACATAATATTAAACAAATAATCATTTAATTTATTTACATAATTATTCCAATAGTGACTGATTCGATTCGATTCAATTAACTGTATTAAATCTTGTTTGATATAACTAAAATCATATTTTTAGTAAATTTTAATAAAAGTTTATAAAATACGTGGTTAAAAATTTTAAAATTGCGAATTTCATAAAATGTGTAATTAAATTAATTATTAATTTTGATTTAATTTTTTATTAAAATTTTAGGACACCAAATAGGGGCGAGAAAAAAGTAGAAGGACAACACCGTCCAAAAAGAAGAATAGGAATTCCTGTGGGGTAATTATATTTACACCACGTTCTAATTTCACTCGAGGTTCTCAATCTTTGTTTAATGTAGCATTTTTTCTCAAAACTTTTTTTTTTCAAGGAATTCTTATCCTCAACATTTAATTAATTAGAATATATTATCTCTGATAACGGTTTTCTTCCAAAAAGTCTATAGGAGGACGTAAAATGACTTATTCATTATTATTTTTTTAAATAAAAATAAATATAAAAATACAACATAATAATTTTTTCCTCGTTTCAACGTACGTACACATTATTTTGACATAAATCATCATCAAGGACGAGATGCGTTGCTAGTTGATGAATATTCAAGATAAGAATAATAAGACTAAAAAAGTTAAGAATGTGAGTGTGTGAATGAGAAAATATTGAAAACCTCAAGTCCAATTAAAACGTGGTTGCTTGCAGAAAAAAGTTGTGCCGTAAATATAGTTGACCTTTCCTGTACCATTATAGAAAGAAGCTCAGCTTTGTTCTTATATAATCATTTTGCCTAGCAAATGGTCCTTTTAGCTGCCATTGATCTGTTGGGACAAATGGTCTCTCCCACTTATCTCAATGTAATCCACCTTACAAGTAAGATTTACAGAATCTAAATTTGATATTACAATGAACCATATATTAAGAGTGTGTTTGAGCCACGTTATTTTAGAAGAATGTATTTTGAAATAGTAAATTGATGGAAAATGTGAGGGTAAAAAAGAAGGAAAAGTTATTGATGTGGTGAAAAATATTATTTTATTGAAAAATGAAAACTTTAATGTGACCAAACAGGGCTTAAAATGTTTTCTTTTACTCTTTTCTAAACGTGTTTTGGCAATTGAACATTTTTCTTACAAGGATGCCTGATCTAAAAAGTAATGAAAAACAAGGGAAAGTCACAAGAGAGTAGCCGAAGTTTGCTTTTTCTTTATTCAGGGGAAGATATGGGGAATACAGAAAAATAAATAAATAAATAAAAGCACACACATAAGGTGAAATAGTATGGTGAGAAAATACTCAAAAAAGTGCATAAAAGGAAGAAAAAAGAATGGGATAAGGCATCTTGAAATAGTCCAAAAGAAGCCCAGGGATACCCACTAAGTAAAAAACGTGGGTGGCCTTGTATCAAAAGTGGCAGATCACCAAAAAACAACCTTTTATCTTGCAATTTGGGGCTTATTGCAATCTTCCTTATTGCACTTGCAGAAGTCCCCACAACATCAACCTTGGAGTTTGAAACCTCTGAATATATTGAGTTTAGTTGCGTGTGCGAACGTGTAAATATAAAATAATGTTGTTAATTTTAAACTCTAACCATCACCGATTAGATGACTGTTGAAATTAATTCATTATTCAACACATTAAAATGTATTATAATGTGTGTGTTCGCGTGCAACATTCAATCTTAGTGAAAATACTTTTTGGTGGGATCTCTATGAAATTTCATAAAACCACACCTCTCCAAATATTAGGGTTAAGATTCTTCACTATTTATGAAAAGACAACTAAAAAAAAAGTAGAAGACGAAAAAGAGTGTATATAAGCACATGCACACTACCCTCTAATTGTCGATTTTTCAATCTAAATCACGATATTTTTTTGTGGGATGTCTTGAAAATTCCATATAATGACCTATTTCCAAGTACAAGGATTAAAATTCCTCAAAACCTATCAAAAAGACAATTCTAAAGGTGGAAGGGAATAAAGCACGCGAAAAAAATTTTGATTGATGAGAAATTTTTGAAACCAAAAGCATACAAGTTGAAAAGTGAGGGAAAAAGAAGACATGGAAAATGAAAGAAAGCATCTACATAGAATAGAAATATTAACCCTAAGAGGATCCAATATTGTGTTTTGAGGACTAAAATCACTTAACTTCTTGCTTACATCATATGGAATGAAGGTTTATACTAAAAAGTGGTGTACAAAAGAAAGGAGGTAAGATAGATGCTATATTCTCCTAACATGACACACATTAGTTAAGAATTCACCAAGTTTTACCTTATACGCACATCGAGAGCATAGAAAACTGCAATAGTCTATAATGTATGAACGGAAATAAGAATATTTATTCAATTCATCAACCTTTCGAGTTACTATTGATCTTCTAGTTAGGTCATAAGATCCTAAAGTTACGTTTATATTGAGTATTTCATCGTATTCCTATCCATCGTAGGAATGCTCTACATTACCAACAATTATTTGGTCCCATAATTGTACAATGAATAAAACCTTAGGAGAAGAGTTATACTAAATAAAAACCTGTTCTTGCAAAAAAGAAAAAATCTACCGCCTTGGATCAATTGATGTCTTCCCTTCAAAAAACTCAGCCAACATTCTTTCAAGATCTTCAGGACTGTATCTGATGTACTTCTGTGGATTTTTTCCACCCTGAATTAAAGGCCTAGGCATATATATAAGATTCAAAAAACTCGTCATCAATCATTGAGAAAGCTAACTTTGGAAAAATGGAGGAAAGTGTAATTATCATTATTTTTCAGGACGGGGTGTTATCAAGTCTAAGAAAGCATACCCATAACGTTTTACGAAAGACCTATAAGCAGGCAATAGGACCTCTGCAACTGCCAGCCTCAATGACTCGCGTAACTCAGTATCGGGAACGGTCCATTGAGACTGCCTTTGATGAAGCTCCTCGAACTGAATATTGAAGGTTTTATACCTGTCTTTAATCATTGCCCGGGAAACATTAGCAGTGCTACCACCATCTCCAAATGAACCACTACCACCCTGAAGTCCCTGAATGGAGAGACACTGCAAAATCTGCAGATCATAAAGAGTGAGTCTCTCCCAATATTCCAAGACAGACTACGTATTATAATTTAAAATGAAATTCAAAGAAAATGGAATCCATTTCGATTTTCATGATCGAACTTGATTAACAGAGTGAAGGAAAGAGAAGGAAAAACTTATAAGTTGTTTGGTCACTGATGTGTTTCCTGTATCGGTTTTTGCTTTAGTAATTTGACTAACAAGAACAAAAAAACGCATTTAGTTCGCTGTTTTTACATTTGTTTATATGAAAGCATAAACATGAAAATTCTGATAATAGACAGTTAGAATGTATATAGGTGATTTGTAGTATATGTTCCTTAGTAAGGAATTAATATGGAAATACCATTATATGGATTTCCTATTTTAAAAAAGGTTCAGGCCTCATTGTTACTCCAGTTGCAACATAACACACCAAACGACTATTGCAACAATAGCATCAACAAAGTTGTCAAATGAGAAGATGAATAAAAGAATTAGATACCAAAGATTTACAAGAAGTACAAGAAATGGATACTGAAATAGAAAAGGAGATGAGGGCATTTCAAAGTCCAGACTTTACTATTAAATACAACTGATAGCATTTGAATGGGTTTAGCGTCAACTGAAATCTCAGAGGAAAGGGGAAAGAATTTGCAGCATCCATTCTTGCATTCCACCATCAATGGTTTCTTATTTTTCTATCTCATTTTTCTTATTCTTTTGTATTATTGGCGTTGGGAAGAATATATTTTATTCATTCAAACATGTAAACAGAGATTTTAATATGCTTTATCTGCAATATGTACATCATCAATTTTCTCTTCCATTTTTGGGAAACAACAGAATCAGCATACTCCGTGTTATCTAGCTTTACATTAAATATGTGAGAACAGCCTACTCTCACGAGCTACTTCAATAGAGAGGAGTGGTGCGGTTGTGCATTGCATAAACCACAACAAAAATAGTGAGTCTTGATGCATGTGAAAAAAAAAGGAGCAGTAAGTACATCAAACCTTAGACCATGATATCCTCTTATATTGATTTGCATGCTGCTGGACAACTCTTCTGTGTATTTGCACCCAGTCATTCCCTAACAGATCCTTTGCCTCTGACCTAGATAACAACATTCCATAAATTGGTCTATTTTTTACTAGTTTGTTGCACAAACAAATTGAACTAAATTCATTTTTGATACGTAGTATTAGATAGGACTGACAATATAATAAATATGATTTTAGATTCTCTTTCTATCTTAGTACTGTCTAGTGCTATCTAATACTCCCGGCCAAATAAGTCAGGAAAGCATGACATACTTGCGCACAGATCTAACAATATAGTGAATATTGTTCATGAGAAATAATTGAGTTAAAGCAGGATCTTTGTATTGCTTAGATTTCCCATCTAGGTTATTTTGGAGAGCCTGCATTATCCGTGTTGTTATAGATGCTAACTGTTCATCTTCATCACCATCGTTGAACTCTTTGAAAAGTTGCTTTAGAGTCGATTGATAGCTGAAATTATCGACACCAACAGTAAGATGTGGAATTTATTGCCAAATAGGTTTAAAAAGTAAACATGCATAAGCAGTTAGATAACAAAAGTACAATAATAGTAAAATGCTTGTAAAATGATAAATAATGGATGCTGTGGTTTTAAGTGTAAGATGTCTGAAATTGGAAAAATTGGTTGGATAAAAGTAAAATCAGCAGAAACTGGAGCCTGCAAAAGATGTATAAACTAAACAAATTGGAAATGGTACACCTCTGCCCACGTGGCTAGTCACGTGGCAGCCAGCTAAGTAAAATGACACACAACGTTAGTACTCCACTTCGCATTGCCTCCTTTACACGTTTCTTCCGAGACGATTAGGCCATGCCTTTAGATGCCTCGCTTAGAATATTATTGTTATCTGAGGTGATGCATTACCTCTTTGTTGTAGGCTATATCTGAGGTGAGGGCGTTTGCTACAAGCCTCGTCTCGGTCAAGTTGCACAAACAGTACACTACACAAAGTAATTAATGTGACAGCTCTGCAATGGCGGTGCCGAATCAAATCAAGACTTTTCAGTTTATGTTTCGGATATAAAAATTGCAAGCTTGTGATGGCTATAAATTGGCAAAGTTGAACATGACAAGTGAGCCGTTAGGATAAGGCCACGTGTCAACTTCCAGAGAGGGTTTCTTCTACCTGCCCGCTCCACATAAATATTCGGTCCTCTCTCATTCAAAAGTAAGTGTAATCTAAAATCCGACACCCATATTTTCTATTTATCGTCTCTCCCACTCCAAATATACTTCATAGTGTGACTAGAGTGCCAAAGTGCACATGATTGTTGCACCCCGCTGGAGCTAGTATAACGTAGTTGTTCAACTGTACCAGTAACATATACGTGGACAAAAGAGGAGTTGGGATCTATTGATAGCAGAGTCCCACTATATTTGGATGTCAACAAGAAATAATTTGCTACAATTTCTTTGTAGTACTAATTATTAAAATGGAAATTTAATAATTCTATATTTCTTTCGTATATACATGTAAGTTTTGAATACTAAGCGGATTATTGAATATCAATTTCTAAAATGTTAATGTCATGGAATCTATGTAACTGGAGACTTAGAAGTACTCAAAGATGATGCTCAGCATATAGAATATGACATATTTTATCAGGGAAGGACTTATAATCTGCAATGCACAAAGCGATTTCTATGTTTGGAGTAATTTGGTTTAGAGAATCATGAAATTCTTCTTCACTTGAGAAATAAAAAGGGTATTAAAGAATCAACCAAACAAAAGAAGTTCAACCTTATTTAGTAAGCAAAAAAGAGTTTCTTCGAAGCATAGGAAGGATGTATTTAAAAGGCTCAAAAATTGTGAAGGAAACAGGAAAATCCATTTAGGAACTATGATATGATAAATATAATAATATCACACTTCGTTTTTAAATCACAAGGATCCTAAATAGCAGTGTAAGGATAAATAAAATGAAGATAAAAGCATCAAAGGTTGTTTTACTAATAAAGTATAATACGTGCAACTATATGCAAATATAATAAGTTAAAGCTCTTAATATATTTTTTCTCCTAAAAAACATCATGTATTAGAGAGAACTGTATCGCTTAACCAAACAACAAAAGTCTAAAGATCCCCATAGAAAACTTACTCAAAGACAAACTTCACATAGTTGATCACATAGCTGGTCAAAGGATGGACTGTTCCATCGAGAACAGCAGTTTTGGTGGCATCTTTCTCAACTGCTTCTTCAAAATCACCAAAGGTCTCCTGGGCAGTCTGAGCTAGACGTTTCGTCAACACCTTAGCAGCTTCCCGCATTTCACCACAATATTTACTTCCAAATATGATATCAATCTGTCATAAACAGCAAATTCAAACACCCACCCCACAAAAATATAATCTATTAATAATAAGGAAAACAGAAAAAAATAGAAAAACATCAAATCTGAGATGTAGACAAAAAAATGGAATGGGATAACAAACAAGAAGACATTTTATGGTAATGTTCCAACAATATTTCGCAAATTAGTTCATCAAAAAAAAGGGTAGGAACTAGTGTAAACTTCATATAACTACTTCCACAAACAAGTTGGAAGGTCTAATAATCTCATAACATTAAATTTATTGAAGTTATACTGAAAATACAATTAGTCAAGGTTCCAAACCTTTTATGAGTATAAGATTTCATCTGCATATAGCAAAAAAATCATTTAGCAGAAGGGAAAATAAGATACTTCCCCCTTCCTATTCCCCAAAAAAATGGAAGCCCATCATTGAGTGAAATTGTGTCTTTGTGTATCTATGCAATTAAACATGATCTAGTTAGCGTGCGGATTATGTATGCATGTACGTACATACTTAAAGCAGGGAGGAAGGGAGAGGGAGGTCAATCAATGGTTAAAAAAATGCCAGAATTTATTCCAACAAGTGCAATCAGAAAACCAGATGGAAAATAGAAATTTCTGTTTACAGCTTAAAGAAGTAAGTATAGATTTTCAATTAATGTATTATTTGTAGGGGATAATAACCTTCCTTTCTTTTGCACAGTGTTGTTTGCTGCCACCCATAAAGTAAGTTTCAACCGATAATTCATTCAACAACAGTGGCGAATTCAAAACAATGACCGGGGAATATGTATGACAAGAGTACATGCAAGGAACTTAAGAATTTGGCAGCATTTTTATTTCAGCTTATTATTCTTCTAATTATTTTCATAGGATTGAAAGAGGTTTTAAAACTAAATTCCTTAATTTTCATAGGATTGAAAGAGGTTTTAAAACTAAATTCCATCAGATATTTCATAGATGTAAAGGGAAAAAATTGCTTTCAAGCAAACCAAGGAAGAAAAGAATAAAAAGACAAGCTCAATAAGAATATCAAGATGCAATTTAGTGCAAAAGAAGCTATATTTAATAAGCAAGGCTGAAAGGGTTAGTTAAAAGGATAACTGCATCATACATCTGGCTGAAGTTCTCTCATTATCTCGTACATGTCTAAGAGGACAAATAGCTTTTCAGGTGATCTCCTGCTCTTGGCAATAGCTTCTCCAAAACCAAGTAGCATGGCTACGCTATTTGCCATAACTTCTGCAAAACACTGATCCCTAAGACTCTCATGATAAAAAATCTGATTGCACACACTCTTTTCAGCAACCAATAGAAGTTTCACCTGGTTTGTATACGATAATAATGTCAGTGAATGAAGAAACAAATGAATTTTTTTTTTTTTTTTTTATGAAACATAAGTCAACATTTACCAAAATCCGCATAAAATGAATCTAGTCTCCAATCTTTGCCTCCAGAACTTCCCACTGCATCTTTTGTACATCATCTTTACTAAGTCTTTCCACACCTAGTTTCCTGAGAGTCTGCTCCACCGCCGAAGACCGAGTTTCCCTAATTACAATGATGACAGCAGAGTAACAAAATACACTCAAGTGCGCACATGCATATATAGACACACTTTCAAACACAAGGTTCAGCTCAACATATTCAAACATCTAAATTATCTCAGATTAAAGTCATATTAACAAGATAGGGGAAAAAATCACCTACAAGTGTTTTGGATTTAATAGTAGAATATATTGCCTCTTGGACTACATTGACAAGTAGAGGTATTAAGGACTCGAAATAAAATCTAGTCATGTAATTGGACAGAAAATATGAACTAAAAATTAAGCCTACTAATAAGCCCAAAAATCACTGAAAAGACCAAATAAACAGAATTCAAAAAAAGTAGTAAATGGAGATTATCTGAATCGTAATATGATGCCTAATTTGATTATTTATAAGTAAAATTAACAAATATACTTTCCTTTGGCTATTGAAGGCTACTTGATAGCCACAGGAACTATAGCATTTACTGGGCCCTGCCTGATAATTTTTGTTAATGCATTCACACTACTTATATCCATTCAATCATTTAAAGATGTAATAGTTTACCTGCCTACCAATTCATATTATTCAAGATTCAGACCTGAGTTAGTTACACATCTAATTCCCGCATTTGGTCATCAGACATCATTTGTATGAAACAAGAATCACTCCAGTTTCCTATGAATACGTCATTCTCTTTGTAATTCATAAACAAGAGTGTAAAGTCCAAAAAGACTATGAATCCAACTTTAATCAAATAAATGCAATAATGATCATCATTCTAATCACAATAGTCAATCGATGAATTCTCAGTATTCTATTAAAGAATTCATCCACATTACATGTTGATAGAATCCTCACAATTTACCCCCAAAGAAATACTCCCACTTTCTTAAGATCATGATGTTTCTAATTCTAATAATCATCCAACTCTCAGAGATTTTAAAAGATGGGTTTTTTTTTATTGATTTTTCTTCCTTCTTAATCGGAGAAAATCAAAACCCATTAATCTATTCAAATTTCAAAGTCCAATAATCCATAGACAACAGGATGCACCTATGGTTGAAATCCAAAAGGTTTGTGTCCTTATGCCTATCTATGTAAATACGATGTTTATAATTAGACGCATTCAAACACATATGTATAAAGGTAGATGAATAGGACAGCGATGAGCACTAAATATGGCATTATCTTTATATGGAATTTATTTAACACCGGCAGCATATTAATAAGCATAAGAATAAGAATAGGAGCATTTGAGATAGGTTTATAACCTGTTCTTCAACGATTGTTTGGAGATTTTGATAATTTGACTCGTACCTTTCATCTCACAGCAATGTTAATAGCATCTGAAGGTCGCAGATCAAAGCTGACACATTCTGCTTCATTGTCTAAGTACAATCATAGAGAAGAGAGTAAAACACCTAACGCTATCAGACGTTGTCTATGTGTATGTGGTGCTTCAGACGCATGCCCAGAGCGTCCATGAGTGTTGGATAGGGACACACCATCATAGGAGCGTATGTGATTCACAGATTGAATTTTTCCACATTTCACTCTATGGTGGTATTACTAACAAATATCTAATATACCTTTACAAGCTGTAACTCAGCAAAATATGCCTCACGTACCCTCTTGGTGACTCAAAACAAGTTTCACCTGCAAAATGGCAAGCTGATAAATCAACAGAAGGAACAGAATAACGTCCACTGGTATTATCAAAGAGTAATTAGGCAAAGTGTAATAAGAGATTCATATGCTCACTGTGTAGCCCATCTTCTCAATCATATCCTTCACTACTTGATAAACTGTAGGCCTAGCCTGAATACAACCAACAAATTAGCTTTCAGGAAAACATGATTTGAGGAGAAATCCCTTATTTAAGTTTGTAATCTCAAGCAGAACTGACAAGGATGAAACTTACAATTTGGACATTGCGTACAGTTTCCATGAGCAGCACACTTGGCATCTCCACTGTAATAAAAGAATCATAGGAACAATAGATAGTCAATAATCGATTTTAACACTCGTAAAAGACAAAAGAAAGTAATCACAGTTCAATATGAGCATACAAACAATTATAGGGAGAAGAAGGCATGTTCCATCTTCCATCTTTAATACGATTGCAGGATGTGGAGCAT
>CAIGRR010075193.1:0-10095 GCA_903798365.1 Fraxinus sp. 1973-6204 | reverse complement strand
TAATTCTAGCATTCTCACAATAAGTAGTACTGGAAAACTTATAATAACGAGCAACATATCAGATCCTCTTGAGCTGTATGCAGGCGGAAATGGCACAAATATAACAGCCATGCTGTTGAATTCGGGGAATTTTGTAGTGAGAGAGATGAATATAAATGGTTCTCCAGGCAGGATTTTGTGGGAAAGCTTTGATTATCCCACTGATACTCTTATTCCGGGGATGAAACTAGGTGTTAATCATAGGACTGGGAGAAATTGGTATCTTACATCATGGTTTGGCGAAAACAATCCCGCTTCAGGAGCTTTTACGCTAGAATGGGATCCAGCCAGACATAGATTGATTGTACGACGGCGAGGGTTGGCTTATTGGACCAGTGGGGACTTGAAGAATTATACGGATGAGAACTCGAGATTGAATGTCAAGGAATTTGAGAATATTGAAAATCTTAAATACAGTTTCACCATTGTTTCAAATGGTGTGGAGGATTACTTCAGCTACTCCCTTATCGGGTTGACACCTGAATATCAAAGAATTAGTTCTAAATGGTGGCTGATAAATAACGGAGATATATATAGTAGTGATGGTTCAATGATAGCACGAACAAGTCACTGTTATGGTTATAAAATACAACGATTTTCTATTTACGCAGGCTGTGAATTATGGGACCAGCCCAGTTGCCGGAATCATAATGAGACATTTGTTTTGCAATCAGGGCATTTCGCTAATGGAGATGGGAGCGAGACAATTGCAGAATCTGCTAATGATAATGATGATAATGCAAATCTTACTGAGAGTGACTGCAGAGAGAACTGCTGGAAGGACTGTGAATGTGTAGGCTTTAGTGGTGGTGACTACAGATGTTCATACTGGAAAGGGAAAATTTTGACTTTCGTACATGGTTCTAAACCTATACAATACCTTCTTGTTCCAGGGGCTTCAAACAAAACAGAGGCTTCAAACAAAACACAGTCTTCGACCAAAAGTAAGTTCATATTATTTAATCAAGAATATTTCACAATATGCATACACTTCCTTACTTCAATTCCTCTGTTTGGGGTTTAGAATCTCTCTCTCTCTCTTTTATTTTTTATTTTTATTTTTTTTCATTTGTGTTCTGATTTTTTAGCAAATGAAATTTCTTGTGACCTAATACGTTAAGATATATGAAGGGATATGCAGGTCAATAAATGTACTTCCCTTTTTGTTCTATTCATGTCTCATAGATATATTTCCCTTTGAGCAATGCGTTTACTATCAACAAATGATAAATGACAGGATGGAAGACATGGAGAATCATTACTTTGGTTATTACAGTAGTCGTACTTTTGTTGGGCTGTGTATGGTTCATCATCCGAAAAATTGAACAAGGTATCTTTCCCATCACTTGTAGCTTTTAAAAATTTTCTTCATATTCCATAAAAATAAAATACCTATAACAAATATCGGAGAGCTGGAGAAGATAAGATTATAAAAAAGGTTCTATGTAATATATGCATACAGTTTGACTTCAACCGAATAACTGGAAAGATGATTACAAAATACGATAACTAAGATTCATTTCAAGAGTTGTAGTTGCACTGTCATTTTTAATGTAAAAACAATATATGTACATGGTGTGTTTTGTAAATATCCTTGAGAGTTTTTAATATCCCTATTGCGTTTTTATTTTGATATTTCTATCTTTTCCAGTTTTAATCTTCTTAACGATCTTGACTGGCATTTTTATGTTGATGCTTTGGATGATCATCTCATAGGGAAAAGAAAGGAGGAAGAATTACGTGAACTGATGACCCTAGAGGAATATACTGAAACACATACAGTTGAAAGTGACGGGGGACAGGGTCATCGTCTCAGGCTGTTTACATATTCATCTATCGTTAAAGCTACGGGCAGCTTCTCGTCAGCAAACAAACTGGGAGAGGGTGGTTTTGGCCCAGTTTATAAGGTATATTTGAATTGTAAAATATTTTCTTTGTGAAATGAGAATATTATGTATGCAGTTTTAGGTGTTCTTTGAATAGGAAGGATCAGACTTTATGGTATATAAGTATTTCTCTAATCCTAAAGTTGCAGTAAAAGATAAAAACTACATTCTTTGAGCCATTTCGCAGCCCTTTGGAGCTTCAAGTAGCACCTCATTCTCGCATGAGAGTAGTTGAAAAGGCATTTATTGATTTTCGCTGCGAAAATACTCTTATTGCCTTTTCTCTTTATTAACAATTGTCTGGGATCTTACTTTCTTAGAGGACATAAATTTTAGCCTATATATAGCTCAAGTTTATAATTTTTTTATAAACACGCAGACCACATTTTATTCACACATTTTGAGTGACCAAAAACAAGTAATTCCTACATATGCATCACTCATTTCTATCTATTTATAATTTGAACAGTTTTTAAACATTCACCATAGATGCTCGATGTGCAACTATTTCTTCTTCTGATAAATATATTAGTATTGCTTCAATATAAATATGACATGGCCACTCCTTTTGACAGCATCCACTAATTTAATAATAAATGAAGTATATGTGTTTATTTATCATTACAGGGAGAAACCGTTGATGGGCGAGAAATTGCAGTAAAGGTACTCTCACGAAAGTCAGTTCAAGGATTGCTCGAGTTCAAAACTGAACTAATACTTATATCTAAGATCCAACATGTGAATCTTGTCAAAATATTGGGTTTCTGCGTCCATGGAGATGAGAAGATGATAATCTATGACTACATGCCTAACAANGTAAAGGTACTCTCACAAAGGTCAGTTCAAGGATTACTCGAGTTCAAAACTGAACTAATACTTATATCTAAAATCCAACACGTGAATCTTGTCAAATTATTGGGATTCTGCATCCATGGAGATGAGAAGATGATAATCTATGACTACATGCCTAACAAAAGTTTGGACTTCTTTCTCTTTTGTGAGTACCATCTATTTCTTACAGTTTATTTACTTAATTTTCATTTGAAGAATAATGAAATTAATTTTGTTTACTTAAGCATATTACCCCGAGTTCAGAAAAATAATTGGAGTCAACAAAATCTGTATTTTCTGGTATGATAAGGAAGGACAATTCACATTTTATCTTTATTTGTTTAGGTTAATTATTTTTTACCTCTTATTAGTTAAAATATGTTTTATCTTATAGCAATGTTTAAAAAGACTTAATCGGGTACTGAGTCTTGTTATCTCTTTGAGCTGATGTTTAAGATTCGAGGCACTTTGAGGTACAGACCTCAAGATAAAACAATAAAAGAACCATTTCAAAAAATTCATAATAAAACTAATTAACAAAACTAAAAAGTCTAACTTGTAACAAACATAAAACAGATCAATAATAAAGAAAATAATAGATTCTCAAATTAGTAGTCATGTAACAAAATTATGACTGCTAATTTTATTTTATTACTAAAATCATCTTCATTATAATTTTCTTTTCATTATGTCATCAACCTCCAATTACAATTGTGTATTCTGCTTCTAATTTTCCTTTTGTAAGGTGAAAAAAGAATATAAAAGAATTTGTAAAACATTTTAGGTTATGAAGAAATAACACAAAAGACCCAAGCTAATAATGGAAAGTTTGAAAACTGCAAGGCAAACATGCAAACACCTTAATTGGTTTGAGGCGTAAGCCTCACTAAGTCAAGGCATAAGCCTCAATAAAACGAGATAGTAAGAAAACATTGTACATGACAGGTCCAGCTAAGAGGGACCTCCTAAGTTGGGATACACGTTTCACCATCATTGAAGGGATTGCTCAAGGATTGCTCTACCTTCACAAATACTCACGATTACGGATAGTTCACAGAGACTTGAAAGCCAGTAACATATTACTTGATGAGAACATGAACCCAAAAATTTCTGATTTTGGAATGGCGAAAATCTTCAAGCACAATGTGATAGAAGCAAATACAAATAAGCGTGCTGGGACATAGTAAGTAACAAAATAATATTTCTTTTCAAAATGGCTGCTGATAATATATGTTATATATGCTCCAGGCTCATTACCAATGAATTAATGCTTTGATGATTTCACAGTGGTTATATGGCTCCTGAGTATGCGATGCAGGGTATTTACTCTGTCAAATCGGATGTCTATAGTTTTGGAGTTTTAGTACTTGAGAATGTGAGTGGTCGAAAAAACAATAGCTTCCACAATGAAGAAGGTCCTCTCAATCTAGTAGAATATGTAAGTTAACATATGATCATTTTTTAGATTCATCTCATTTCAATTTTTCTTTGTACTTATGTTTAGTGTAAAATTATTGTAGGCTTGGGAACTTTGGAGTAAAGATGCTGCATTAGAGCTCATGGATCCGGTGTTGAAGAGTTCATGCAGTCGTACAGATCAATTGAAAAGGTGCATTCATGTTGGTCTTTTATGCTTGGAAAATCGGGCAACTGATCGCCCTACAATTGAGGATGTTATATCCATGTTAAAAAATGAAATGATGCTTTTGCCAAAGCCAAACTGTCCAGCATTTTTCACCAATTATAGTACCGTTTATGAACTTGAAAATGGCAAGTCTGAGAAGTTTTCGACAAATGGACTTTCAATGTCTGCAATCGATGGAAGATAGTGAAACTTGAGAGCTACTCCTATTTGTTACACTAAGTGGGTATTCCATGATATTTCAAGTTATTACTGAACTATGTAGCTTTGAAAAATTCTATTTTTGTTATACATTAGATATTTATGTCCAATGTAATTATTGTTGTTCATTTGTAATGCAGACACAAGCAAGAAAGAATAATAGTGCATGATCACGATTCATTGAAGCATGAACGATAACCGAAAAGTTACCAATAATTTGTTCAAAAAGCTCCCAAGTATTTTATCTAATTCAAGAACAACCAAGTGTACATTGAAACCATAAATCCACATTTAAACACGGTAATTATATTATTACCACAACAAATTTTACTTACTACATCATATTATAACCACACCACAATTAAAACATGTTTATAGCAAATACACCATAACAAATTTACATTTATAGTCCTAATCCAATAAAAACTAAAAATGAATAAAAATACAATATTACTGATTTTTCTCATCTTCTCCTACCCATTCTTCCTGACCAACTTCCCCCCACTGAATGCTCAATAATATGCTCGTAAACAAGCTTAATATTTTCCATGAGCATCAGGAAACATTTTCAGAAATGAGGACCACTTAGTAAAAGATCAAGAAAAAAAAAGAATTTTTACAATGAAAATCTTCACCTCAGAGCGACGATATCCACATGAGCACAAAGAGCCTGAAGATCAACATCAGCGAATTCGATAGTTTTCCTCATCACCCACTTGAGTACGAATCCAGTAATATGCTTAGCCACTTCTGAGTGTGTAATGAAAGGATGGCTTCTCTTTTTTTAACTGAAGACAGTCAAACCTCCCAGGCTACCTTAAAGTAGGATCGACCGTGTCAGCAGGATTTGTAGTTCATATTATAACAACTGAGCCTCATGATTTTTAGTCATCCATTAAAGCAAGCAAAGTGGAGACAATTGAACTATGTGTTCGATCTTGCCACTTAGTGCTATTGAGAATTGTAAACCCTAATTCTATTCCAT
This sequence comes from Fraxinus sp. 1973-6204, assembly GCA_903798365.1. Lineage (NCBI taxonomy): Eukaryota > Viridiplantae > Streptophyta > Magnoliopsida > Lamiales > Oleaceae > Fraxinus > Fraxinus sp. 1973-6204. The sequence goes on along the minus strand of CAIGRR010075193.1, from coordinate 4,511 downwards.
CAAGAGCAATCAATTTAAAGAAAGAAAAATAAACACGTAAGAATACGCAAGATTTATACATGTATGTCTCAATGCAAGACTACGCCCTCTCCTGCCACTGTAATAATTCACTAACAAATCGCACACGTATCTTCTTTAGCCTCTCTTTCTCTCATTTTTTATGATAACAATAAATCCTATAGACAGCTGCTTATTTCTAAGATAAATTAGGACAAAATCGAATTTTACAAGAACTCTGATTCTTAAATAGAATATTAGAAGAATACAAATTCCTAAATAGTCCCTATGAAATTTTGGTTTGTCGTCTCCCACCCCCGGGATGGGGCCCTCTACCCCTCCAACCCCCACGACAACTAGCTCTGTGAAGTGACAATAATTAAGTTCGACAATAATTAGGCTCAACAACTTAACAAGAGCAGTACGGGGTCAAGCTATCTATCTCATCAAAAAAAAAATGCTGTGATTTCTCAGCAACTTGAAACAAAAGTCGTAGCTAGCGCTCAGCATCACCAACATATTTTCCTGAACAATCTGCACCTTTGCGAGTAAAATATGCTAAACATTTATCCCCTTGAGCACAAAAATCAATCAATGCATGGAAAGCCAATGTTTTGCATGTTCTAGGATATTTTATCGTTTGATTTCTCGTTAGTGTACTAGATCGCGAACAAGCAATAAAGTGATGAATAAAGTACCATTCACATGAGGACTATGTACGTAATCAATGATCAAATAATCTTAACCTTAATCGAATAGCAAATTTTGTTTATGAATTTATGCTAATCAACTAATTTACTAGATAACCTATTGAGCTATTAATGAAGTTTTTATAAATTATGTAAGATGATTGCTAAGACTTCAAATCCCCCTTATTAATCCATCTTTAATGCGAATCAATATCATGATAATATATATGTATTCTTGTTTATCAAAGTTTCTAAGTTAATTAAATGCATCTCTCGATGTCAATTAAATCTATCCTCTCATGTGACCTTCATATATTTTTATAAAATATGCGAACATAAAAGCATGCATTAAAAACACTAGAACATCTATAAAAACCATGCAAAGTATAGCGGTATATTTCTATCCCCTATCGAACTTTACACTTGTTATAATTGCTATCTATTTTATCGTTTCTCTCGAAATCAATAAAATTCACAAATCATTTCAATTAGTGATCAATTAATTGAAACGCATCAAACACAATAACAAGCATCCAAGAAATAACACATAACGGACGTCAAAATATTTAATTTATATTAAAAACTTCGTAATAAGGGGTTATCCACATCTTAGTAATTAAAAACTTAGCATAGCATTGCAACATTACAAGAAAATATGTTCAAGCTGAAAGACGTAACCTGAATTATTGATAAATTGAGAAGATGAAGATGAAACTTGAATCTCTTCAATGGTTTTTTTATGATTCTTCACTCATGCCTTCTCTTCTTTGCTTAAAAATAAAGATTGAGTCTTCACTTAATTGAATCCTCGTAAGTGCTCTTCAATTCTTTCACAAAAACTATGAATTTCACCTTCCTTTAATGATAACAATTGATGTATACGAGAGGTTTCTTCTATTGGCTGCCCATGTTGTGTATTTATAGAGGTAAAATTAGGTCAAAAATCATGCAAAATTGGTCCAAGAAGAAGGTTTCCTTGTTGGAATAAAATACCAAAGGAAACATAATTTCTGGTCTTGAACTAGACAAGGCGGTCAAGTAGTCTAAACCCAAGCAATTGTCTAGGCACCCAAGTTAGCCCCTGTTTTGAAACATCCCGACTTTTATAACTGGGTGACGCCCAGTTATATCTTCTTTCAAACTTTTCATTTTTGTCCGTCTTCTTCATTCTCTCCTCGATTTTGATCGTCCACTTTAATTTATTTCTATTTTAGTCCTTCAACTTCTATTTGTCGTACTCTGGATAGTGACCTCGAGGATAGAGCAATTCTTGGACTATTACAAATGTAACTTCCTATTTAGTGTAGTGAAATAAATTCTTTCTTGTTTCGAGAAGAGAATCAGTAAGACAATTCAATTGATCTCGTAACATCTTCAATCTTCATTTTGTGGTCTGAATCAACTATTGAGATATTTCAATTTATTCCCCATACTTTTTTTTTTACCCCTTTTCGTGAATCTTCGCTTCATTCTTTGAATTCCTCTTCCTTTGATTGAGTTTGAAAAACACAAGTTTGACCCTAAAACACCTAGAGAGGAGGTGAATAGGTGTAATATGCGGAATTTAAAATCTAATTAACAAGTCACAAGTCACAAGTTAATTATGTGTAGGTGGTTAATCAATCAATTCAATTTTTCCTATGTTTAAATACCACAATCAATCAACAAATAAATAAAGTCATAAAGAACTCAAGGATTGTTCACGGAGAAACCTAACGTGGAAAAACTCCAGGCGCTTTGTCAGTCAAAGATCCACTATAAACATTTTGATAGACTTACAGACCACCGGAAAAGTTGACGACACAAGCTTTCTGACCTCCTATCTGAAGTTTGAAGTAGCCCTCCTGGAATGTGCACACTAACAGCAATCCTGGCTCTTCTTGTAAAGCAGTCCTCCTAGAATGAGCACAAGAACTCTACTCCCGACTCTTTACGCACGTTTATCTCCCGTGGATCTTCAAAAGAACTCCTCATTCTTCAAGAATCTTCCTTGATCTTCAACCCCTTGATAGAACGAAGCAAAGATTACAATCTAGTGTTTGATTTGGCTATTTGATTTTTTACAAGGATTGGCGCATAAAACAATTGATGGATTGAACAATATCAATTTGGTGTAGGTTGTGTTCTCTCAAGAAAGCACGTGTTCAATCTCCTTTTTTGAATATGCGGCGCCTCAATGTATAAGTTAGACAGTTTAGGTAGTATAGACCAAGTAAAAGTCTCGAAAAAAGAAAATTAGGTTTGGCCAGAAAATACTGTCGCTCGAGCGATGAGGTTTTTTGCTCGAGCGACGGTGGAACGAAGGTCGAGCGATTGTGTTGCTGTATCATTCGCTCGAGCACAACTCCGATGAGTAGTTAGCNGTATAGACCAAGTAAAAGTCTCGAAAAAAGAAAATTAGGTTTGGCCAGAAAATACTGTCGCTCGAGCGATGAGGTTTTTTGCTCGAGCCAAGGGACTGTAGATCGAGCGATGGTGGGGTGAAAGTCGAGTGATTGTGTTGTTGTACCATCCGCTCGAGCACAACTCCGGCGAGCAGCTAGCAAAAATCCGACGTGAATCCTTATTGTTCCAAACATGAAATCCCGAGTCCTATGCTAACCTACCAACTATGAAACTTTACAATTGAGTCCCTAACCTTTTATAATGTTCATGTTGGTCCTTTTGTTCACATAATCACCAATACAATATTTTAAACATAACAAACTCCCCCTTTGACATTTTGTGATTCTGCGTCTATTTTTAGAGATAGTGAAATTATGTTATGGCATTTTAGAATGGGTCACCCAAACTTCAACTACTTGAAACGTGTACTCCCTTCTATTTTCATGAATAAAACACAAGTCAATTTTCAATGTGAAGTATGTGAATTGGCAAAACATCAACGAACATCGTTTCCAAATTCCACCTACAAACCATCAAAACCTTTCACAAAAATTCACAGTGACGTATGGGGCCCCTCACGGGTCTCAAACCGTACTCACACAAAATGGTTTGTTACTTTTATTGATGAACACACTTGAATTTGTTGGGTCTACCTCCTCAAAGATAAATCTGATGTCCGCTCCATTTTTATCAACTATTATTCAATGATCCAAACGCAATTCCAAACACAGATCCAAATTTTACATACTGATAATGACATAGAATACTTTAATACTATCTTGGGTAACTACCTTCAAACACATGGAATAATCATCAAAGCTCCTGCATCGACACTCCTCAACAAAATGGGATTGCCGAACGCAAAAATAGACATCTTCTAGAAGTTGTCTGTGCCCTTTTGTTCACTAGGAACATGCCTAAGATGTTTTGGGGGGACGCTATCCTTACATCTGCATATTTGATCAATCAAATGCCCAGTCGAATCCTACATTTTGAGACACCACTCCAAAAGTTTCAGAAATGTTTCCCGATGTCACGACTCAGCTCTAATATATCCCTGAGAGTGTTCGGGTGCACTGCATTCGTTCATATTCACTCTCATCACCGCAGTAAACTTGATCCCCGAGCCACTATATGCGTCATGGTTGGCTACTCTCCTACACAAAAAGGCTACAAATGCTATAACCCTTCCACGAAAAAGACCTTTGTCAGTCTTGACGTTACTTTCTTCGAAAATACTCCTTACTTTCAAAACACCTCTCTTCAGGGGGAGAATGTATATGAAGATCGGTTCTTTGACTTCAGTCTCTCCCCTCCTGAAACTATCCCATCATCTGATTCTAGTATGCCATTAACAGAAGGGAACTTGAATCCAGGGGGAGATGCAGAAAAACAAAATGATAAGGAGATACTGATTTATTCACGAAAGCCAAAATCAAA
>CAIGRR010075014.1:0-16163 GCA_903798365.1 Fraxinus sp. 1973-6204 | reverse complement strand
TTCACATGGGTCCCTTGGCCAGTCTAATATCCCATCGGTTGATGGGTTCTCAGTCAAGGCTATGGCCATTGTATCTCGTTATAGTTCATCTGTGCACTCAATCCCTGAAGGTTTAATTGATAGATTCTCTGACGATGTATGTCTAACACTGAAGATGATGGCATTTTTAAAGTACTTATGCTCGATTTTTATGACAGCTATGGAAAAAGGAAGCCGGACAAGATTACCTTATTCATTCAACCAAGTTCTGAACATCGAACTTATTACAAATAGTTTCCTAATAATGGAATATTATGGTACCTGGTGTTCATTCTAAAAATAGTATAGTTAATTAGTAATGAGTGTCTGGAGTGATGGCAGCAACTAGGTCGTTCAGTTCACATGCTGTACATGAATAGCACAGCATACAAATCAGTTTTAGTTGCTTAACCTTGAAAATCTTTTTCAAGTGATTACAAAGTTACTTGTCTAATAACAGAACAAAATTTTTGTGACATACACAGCCTAGCCCTTTGAACCTACACACATTTAAATGGGGACGTGGTGGTGCTCGAACACATACTGTTCAACGTGGTCAGAAAGTGACCATTAGTGCCATAATTGTCCAATTATGTGACCTTTGAAGAATGAGAAGCATTCAATTACTATTGCATTAACTCATGGTGTTCAAATAATACAAAGGAATGATAACTGCTTTTCAAATTCTAACTCCTCAAGCTAGAGACTCCACCTCCGGCAACTCACATTTATTGTCAATTGGGATTTCAAATCTCTTATGAATTAAATTCTAAAAACACAAACATTTAATACACAAAAAGTTAATTTAGAATGAAAATTAGAGTTATTCAAATTTATTATGGTAACAAATTTTCATGAAATAAAAATATAGTTAACTTGTTGAGAGTTTCTAGAGTGATGACAATGATTAGATCGCACAGTTCATGCCCCAAACTCGTATGTTATGTGTGCAACATACAATTCACTTTTAGTGGTTTGAAGATGAAAATACTTTCCAAACATTTTTAAGAAGATACTTGTCTAATAACCGAATACAGTTTTTCAAATCTTACAGCAATTTTAAATTCTGGTACACATTTTCTAATTTTTGATAAATGTTATTTCTTTCTGTAAAATAAATTCCATTTATTTATTCAATAGTGGATTTTGAAGGCTTAGCTGTTGTTATGAGTGTCTAGACTGATGACGACTATTAGTTCGTGCAGTCCAGTTTTAGATGTATATATATCTTGCGGGCGTTATAAAAGTAAATACTTGGTAAGAGGTTATCTTTAATTGTTTCAAACTGCAATAACTGTAATCAATGACTAGTTTCCTGGGTAATTTACTAATGGTATTGATTTTGCAAACATATAAAGCTAGTAGATTGTTTAAATGCCTTTGACATATTCAATTAAGTCGTGCGCTCCACGTGCTGAATTTGCATGATGANTTGGTAAGAGGTTATCTTTAATTGTTTCAAACTGCAATAACTGTAATCAATGACTAGTTTCCTGGGTAATTTACTAATGGTATTGATTTTGCAAACATATAAAGCTAGTATATTGTTTAAATGCCTTTGACATATTCAATTAAGTCGTGCGCTCCACGTGCTGAATTTGCATGATGAGCATGCAATATAATTATAGTAGAATATTGATTTTATATTTATATTTCAAATATACTTTTGGGAAAATTGCAGCTACGGTACCAAACCTATCGGTTAGTTGTAGATTTTGTCCAAGCCTTTCATTTGTACCACCCTCGGTACCAAACGTTTCAAAAATGGACGGTTTCCGTCCAGTTGATCGTTAGTTGACGAAGAATAGTAGATTTTGACAAAAATAGGAGGGATAAAATGGTAACCTCTTGACAATCCATACCAGAATTACCTCTATTTCTTCACTCCACAGTCCACACTTAATGAAATTAATAATGATTTTCTCTCTATCTCATCTTCCCCTTTGCTTATCACTTCGTTCACCACTGCTAGGTGTCCCACTTCTACTTCATTAGTAGTAGCTTCTACTTCCAGAATCTGTTCCTTCATTGTCGTTGTCGCCGGATTGAGGAGGAGCCCGTGTTCGTATATCGTGTTTTGTGCTTCCAAGGATCAAGGAATGGAGGAGACGCTAGACGAGAAAAAGATGGTGTAGGTACAACGACAACAATGTTGTCCAGCTCCTCAGACCTCCATGAGATTTTGTCATCTCAGACTTTCCTTGATGCTCGTTCTGAACAAGGTAATCATTTATTTCTCTAGATGCAATTTAGATAGGAAAACTGAATCCCATTGGAGCCAAGCAAACCTCGAGCAAACTTGTACGACCATGGGGAACCATTTAATTGCTCCAGATGAGGTTAGGACCGATTTAATTGCTCCAATTGAGGTTGGGACAATTCGACAGGTCTTTGTGGCTGCAATATATAATGTTTGGGTTCTAAGTAATTCTGCTAATGATGGTGGTGGTGGTGGCCGAATTTTGAGGCGTCGATGCTGAGGATGGCGGTGGTGGCCTGCGGTGGGTGGGAATGGGAGGAAGAATGATTTTTGTATATTTTTTTATTTTTTTGGAGGTGACGGTGATGGTGGTGGCGGGAGGAGGCGGCGGCGACGGTGTCAGTAGCGTGCTGGTGATGGTGCCAACATTGTTGATGCCGGGAAGGAGAAAACGATTGCACGTTTTTGTTTTTTTTTTTTAAATTTATTTAATGAGAAAATTGTGAAGTTACTATTTTACTCCTCCTAATTTTGTCGATATCTATTCTTGGTCACCTAACTGTCAACTGGACGAAAACCGTCCATTTGGACATCCGGTGCATATTTTTGAAACGTTTGGTACCATGTGTGGTACAAATGAAAGTTTTGTGCAAAATTTTAAATTAACTGAAAGGTTAGGTACCTCAGCTACAATTTTCCCTATGCTTTTTATATTCCCCTCCTTACCAAAACTTCCTGCTCCCTTTCGATCTTAATTATAACAAATCTCAACATCAATATTTAGTACAAATCATACGCTTAGTATGCATTTGTGTTGTATAAAAACGGAGCTAAAGAAATAGTGCCATATAGTGAAATAGTTCCATGAGCGAACAACAGATAAAATTATGATCGGACAGAGGCAGAGGCAGATGCGAGAGAGAGGAATCTTAGACCGAACCATTTAAGGATGTCTCATTTTGGTGTTTTAAGTTTTCCTTTTTTTTTTTTGGGAAGGTCGGGTTGTATTTAGATTTAGGTTGGTTTTGTTAACTAGGATGATAATAAATTCGGGTTTAGTTTTTTTATTTATTTTTATTGCAACAGCCTTTTACTTTTAACAACGTTCACTGCCCATCGTGAAAGAGGAGAAGGTTTTAACAAAGGGCGGCCAACGATGGAAAATATCCTGCATTTTAACTTTTCTTTTTAGATAAAGTGATTGCCTCTTGTGAAATCTACGAAATACATGAACTTTTTTGCAAGCATAGGTTACAAAAGGTCATATTAGCAACATCTATTGAAATATCCTTGTCAAANGAAAGAGGAGAAGGTTTTAACAAAGGGCGGCCAACGATGGAAAATATCCTGCATTTTAACTTTTCTTTTTAGATACAGTGATTGCCTCTTGTGAAATCTACGAAATACATGAACTTTTTTGCAAGCATACGTTACAAAAGGTCATATTTGCAACATATATTGAAATATCCTTGTCAAATATCAATTGAGTTAACCAACAAAAGCATACGTTTAATGACTTTAGCAACATGCACAAGTAATGAATATTGTCATTTACATGTTCCAAGAAGCCATTTTCCTTGAAGTGAATATAGTTAATTAGTTATGAGTTCATGAGTGTCTAGATATGTGACTTATACTTGAAAATCTTTTCCAAATGATTACGAAGGTACTTATCCAATAAAGTACTATAATTTGGGTCGTTATATTCATCCACATTTGTTTATAAATGCGCCACATTTTAATTACATTAAAGGTTATTGATTGGAAAATCTTGTCCTTAATTGTGGTTCTCGTGCAAAATTATTAATAACGTGCTTTAAAATGAAGTTTAAATATTTAATCACATTTTTGCATTATTAATTGTTTACCTTATTTCGAAATACAATGGGCTAGAGAGAAAATTTTGGAGAGAAACCACAATCACAAACAATTTATGTTAATTTGAGAATAAGAATGTGTTGACTAAGAGATTTGAGACATAAATATGATTATGTGTAAAGCTTATGAACATTTCATGCAATTAAAATGTTGTATAGTTATTAAGAATGTGGTGTACATATATTTAGCCATATAATTTTGTGACGTATGCTGCCTTGTCAGGATTTGATAAAAGTTGGAGAAATGAAAGGAGCTTACGTTGAAGCTCCACTGGATGTTCTTGAAGAGAATTCACAATATAGACAGGCGTCACCTCTTGTTTGGGTCGAGAAGAGGTTTGAAGATGTTCAGGCAAAACTTTCTGCGCCGCCAAAGTTCCTTCTTTGTTTGCTTCGTGAGAGGAAAACTGTGACTTTATGGTCCTTGGAAGTGGAAAAATCTGGCAGATTATGGTGTAGTTGCTCGGTGCCTGGCTCCAACTAGAGTTAATGATCACTAAGTCATGTTTAACATCAATGCGAAGATCAGTGGACAAGATTTTATGTTGACTATCAAAAAATCTTCTTCTCTGCCCATGATATTTAAGATTCCCACCATAATTCTTGGAATGGATGTTTCACATGGGTCCCTTGGCCAGTCTAATATCCCATCGGTTGATGGGTTCTCAGTCAAGGCTATGGCCATTTTATCTCGTTATAGTTCATCTGTATGCACTCAATCCCTGAAGGTTTAATTGATAGATTCTCTGATGATGTATGTCTAACACTGAAGATGATGGCATTTTTAAAGAACTTATGCTCGATTTTTATGATGGCTATGTAAAAAGGAAGCCGGACAAGATTACCTTATTCATTCAACCAAGTTCCGAGCATTGAACTTAGTACAAATAGTTACCTAATAATGGAATATTGTGGTACCCAGTGTTCATTCTAAAAATAGTATAGTTAATTAGTAATGAGTGTCTGGAGTGATGGCAGCAACTAGGTCGTTCAGTTCACGTGCTGTACATGAATACGTGCAGCGTACAAATCAGTTTTAGTTGCTTAACCTTGAAAATCTTTTTCAAATGATTACAAAGTTACTTGTCTAATAATGGAACATAATTTTTGTGCCATACACAGCCTTGCCCTTCAAACCTAAACACATTTAAATGGGGACGTGGTGGTGCTCGAACACGTACTGTTCAACGTGGTCAGAAAGTGACCATTAGTGTCATAATTATCCAATTATGTGACCTTTGAAGAATGAGATGCATTCAATTACTATTACATTAACTCATGGTGTTCAAATAATACAAAGGAATGATAACTGCTTTTCAAATTCTAACTCTTCAAGCTAGAGACTTCACCTCTGGCAACTCACATTTATTGTCAATTGGGATTTCAAATCTCTAATGAATTAAATTCTAAAAACACAAACATTTAATACACAAAAAGAATTAAATCTTACTTTTAATCTCAAATTCAAATTTATTATGGTAAAAAAATTTCATGAAATAAAAATATAGTTAACTTGTTGAGAGTTTCTAGAGTGATGACAATGATTAGATCGCACAGTTCATGCCCCAAACTCGTATGTTATGTGTGCAACATACAATTCACTTTTAGTGGTTTGAAGACGAAAATACTTTCCAAACATTTTTAAGAAGATACTTGTCTAATAACAGAATACAGTTTTTCAAATCTTACAGCAATTTTAAATTCTGGTACACATTTTCTAATTGTTGATAAATGTTGTTATTTCTTTCTGTAAAATAAATTCCATTTATTTATTCAATAGTGGATTTTGAAGGCTTAGCTGTTGTTATGAGTGTCTTGAGTGATGACGACTATTAGCTCGTACAGTTCACGTGATGAAATTGTATTGAATGTGCACAGCATACAATTAGTTTTAGTTACTTGAAAAACTATTCTAAATGATTACAAAGATACTTGTCTAATAACATAGTATAATTATTGGGACATACCCATTTTCAAATTGTTGGTAAATGTTATTTTTCAGTAAATTAATTTCATTTACTTATTCAATAGTAGAGTTCTTCAATAAAGTCTAGTGTGATTTTGAAGGCTTAGTTGTTGCACCTCTGTAATGCGTGATTCTAATATCACCCATTGTCACAAGGAGCAGAAAGTTGTGCCCCTTCATTTTAAGTATCTTTGCGATTGTATGTGGAAGGAGACATGGATTCTCGTTAGCATGGTAATCCCACTAATAGATGTATATATATCTTGTAGGCATTATAAAAGTAAATACTTGGTAAGAGGTTATCTTTAATTGTTTCAAACTGCAATAACTATAATCAATGACTAGTTTCCTGGGTAATTTGATAATGGTATTTGATTTTGCAAACATATAAAGCTAGTATATTGTTTAAATGCCTTTGACATATTCAATTAAGTCGTGCGCTCCACGTGCTGAATTTGCATGATGAGCGTGCAATATAATTATAGTAGAATATTGATTTTATATTTATATTTCAAATATACTTTTGGAAAAATTGCAGCTACGGTACCAAGCCTTTCAGTTAGTTGTAGATTTTGCCCAAACCTTTCATTTGTACCACCCTCGGTACCAAATGTTTCAAAAATGGGCGGTTTTCGTCCAGTTGATCGTTAGTTGACGAAGAATAGTAGATTTTGACAAAAATAGGAGGGATAAAATGGTAACCTTTTGACAATCCATACCATAATTACCTCTATTTCTTCACTCCACGGTCCACACATTCACTAATGAAATTAATAATGATTTTCTCTCTATCTCATCTTCCCCTTCGTTCACCACTGCTAGGTGTCCCACTTCTACTCCATTAGTAGTAGCTTCTACTTCCAGAATATGTTCCTTCGTTGTCGTTGTCGCCGGATTGAGGAGGAGCCCATGTTCGTATATCGTGTTTTGTGCTTCCAAGGATCGAGGAATGGAGGAGACGCTGGATGAGCAAAAGACGGTGCAGGTACAACGGTAACAATGTTGTCCAGCTCCTCAGACCTCCATGAGATTTTGTCGTCTCTGACTTTCCTTGATGCTCGTTCTGAACAAGGTAGTCGTTTATTTCTCTAGATGCAATTTAGATAGGAAAACTGAATCCCATTGGAGCCAAGCAAACCTCGAGCAAACTTGTACGACCATGGGGAACCATTTAATTGCTCCAATTGAGGTTGGGGCAGTTCGACAGGTCTTTGTGGCTGCAATATATAATGTTTGGGTTCTAAGGAATTCTGCTAATGATGGTGGTGGTGGTGGCCGAATTTTGAGGTGTCGATACTGAGGATGGCGGTGGTGGCTTGCAGTGGGTGGGAACGGGGATGAGTGGAGTGGGAGGAAGAATGGTTTCTGTATATTTTTTTATTTTTTGGAGGTGACGGAAGATGGTGGTGGTGGGAGGAGGCGGCGATGGTGTGGTGTCAGTAGTGTGCTGGTGATGGTGCCAACATTGTTGATGCCGGGAAGGAGAAAACGATTGCACGCTTGTGTTTTTTAAAAAAAAAATTATTTAATGAGAAAATTGTGAAGTTACCACTTTACCCCTCTTAATTTTGTCGAAATCTATTCTTGTTCAACTAACTGTTAACTGGACGAAAATCATCCATTTGGACATCCGGTGCATATTTTTGAAACGTTTGGTACCATGGGTGGTACAAATGAAAGGTTTGTGCAAAGTTTTCAATTAACTGAAAGGTTAGGTACCTCAGCTACAATTTTTCCTATACTTTTTTTATTCCCCTCCTTACCAAAACTTCCTGCTCCCTTTCGATCTTAATTATAACAAATCTCAACATCAATATTTAGTACAAATCATACTCTTAGTATGCATTTGTGTTGTATAAAAACGGAGCTAAAGAAATAGTGCCATATAGGGAAATAGTTCCATGAGCGAACAACAGCCAGAATTATGATCGGACAGAGGCATAGGCAGATGCGAGAGAGAGGAATCTTAGACCGAACCATTTAAGGATGTCTCATTTTGGTGTTTTAAGTTTTCCTTTTTTTTGGGAAGGTCGGGTTGTATTTAGATTTAGGTTGGTTTTGTTAACTGGAATGATAATAAATTTGGGTTCAGTTTTTATTTTTATTTTTATTGCAACAGGCTTTTAGTTTTAACAACGTTCATTGCCCATCGTGAAAGAGGAGAAGGTTTTAACAAAGGGCGGCCAACGATGGAAAATATCCTGCATTTTAACTTTTCTTTTTAGATAAAATGATTGCCTCTTGTGAAATTTACGAAATACATGAACCTTTTTTGCAAGCATACGTTACAAAAGGTCATATTTGCAACATATATTGAAATATCCTTGTCAAATATCAATTGAGTTAACCAACAAAAGCATATGTTTAATGACTCTAGCAGCACGCACAAGTAATGAATGTTTTCATTTACATGTTCCAAGAAGCCATTTTCCTTGAAGTGAATATAGTTAATTAGTTATGAGTTCATGAGTGTCTAGATATGTGACTTATACTTGAAAATCTTTTCCAAATGATTACGAAGGTACTTATCCAATAAAGTATAATAATTTGGGTCGTTATATTCATGCACATTTGTTTATAAATGCGCCACATTTTAATTACATTAAAGGTTATTAACCTTTATGCATTACACTTATTTCTTTAACTTTTTTTCCGTCACATTCTTTTTTTTTTTAACATTTTATTGATTGGAAAAGCTTGTCCTTAATTGTGGTTCTCGTGCAAAAATATTATTAACGTGCTTTAAAATGAGGTTTAGATATTTAATCACATTTTTGCATTATTAATTGTTTACCTTATTTCGAAATACTGTGGGCGAGAAAGAAAATTTTGGAGAGAAACCACAATCACAAACAATTTATGTTAATTTAAGAATAAGAATGCACTGAAAAGAGATTTGAGACATGAATGTGATTATGTGTAAAGCTTATGAACATTTCATGCAATTAAAATGTTGTATAGTTATTAAGAAATGGTTCCTCCTGAAACCGCTTCTGCCGCCAGAGTCCATAGTAAATATTGGACTGAGGACTGGGCCAATCATGCCGCCTCGTGCGAAATTGAGGATTTGTTGGCGGCCAATAATGCATGCGTATCAAGGACGCTAAGTATGGGAGTCGCGGCGGAGGATCTGGTCCAAGGCCTCCGTAAAAGAACTAATGAACTAGAGGAGAAGCTGAAGGCCTCAGGGACTTGGGAGGCCGAAGTGGCCAAGGCCAAGAAGGAGGTTGAGGAGGCAGATGAGAAGTGGGTGGCGGCCACTTCGAAGTTGGATATTGCTGAGATTTAAGTCAATCGGCTAAAGAATGAGCTCCATGAGTCCGTCTCCCAAGTGGTGGCTCCGACTAAAAGGGTTGACGATGCCAATGAGCTTCAAAAGATAGCTTCGGAGGCCTTGGTGGAGGCGAATAGGGAGAGGGGCAAGCTGAAGACGCTTACTGAGGCCCAAAAAGAAGAGATTGACTCCCTGAAGGCCGAGGTGATGACAGCGATGAGGCCGCGGTACAGGACTACACGGACAACTTTCACACCACGTCGGAGTATGATGACTTTGCCAACTATTGGGCGTCCTGGGCGGCCAAGGAAATGATGTCGCGTCTGCGTGAAAGGCAACCTTATTTAGACATCACTTTCCTTGAGGAAGAGTTCGGTGGCCCTACTGGGGGTCGCCCCGTCGTTGGCGAGGAAGGGGAGGGAGAGGAGGAAGACATCGTGCAAGTAGATTATGAATCTTGTAAATTTCATTTCCGTTTGTAATGGCCCCGGCCTCTTGCGATTAATGAAAATCTATTTTCTTCCAAGTGTTGTCGCTTCAACTTATTTTACCTTATTACACAATTGATCACTTCTCCTAATATTGCTTCGGATGAGTAACTAGTAAATTGTTAAGTGTAATCGTATCGATTCTCCTTAACCCTTTGATAAAAAGGGAACAAGTGATACCACATCGGCACTGTTCATCCACTTAATAAAATGGACCAAGTAATATCGCGCCAGCATCGTTCATCTACTTAATAAAATGGTCTAAGTAATATCGCATTGCCACTCTGCTTTGACAGAGGTGGCACCCGCATCGTCTCTGAATACACAGATTTCCTTGGAGGTGACTCTTTAGGGAAAGCTTGCACCTCGACAAGGTTGTTATAAGTTTGTGCACTCGACTACTTCATCAAAGACGGCACCCGCACCACCTCTGACAACATAGATTCTCCTCGGGGGTGACTCCTTGGGGAGAGCTTGCACCTTGTCAATGTTGTTTTAAGTGTCCATTTGACTGCTTTGTCAAAGACGGCACCCATACCGCCTCTTACTACACAGATTCTCCTCGGAGGTGACTCCTTGGGGGAGCTTGCACCTCGGCAAGGTTGTTTTAAGTGTACATTTGACTACTTTGTCAAAGAGAGCACCCACACCGCCTCTGACTACACAAACTCTCCTTATGAAGTACCAGATCACTGATGTGAAACATTCTCTTCTTCACTTTGGCATTGTAATAACACATCATCTTACGTTGGTAAGAAGCGAGTCTGACCTGAGAATCATCTTTTTTTCTTGAAGAAAATCCAGCTTCAAT
This sequence comes from Fraxinus sp. 1973-6204, assembly GCA_903798365.1. Lineage (NCBI taxonomy): Eukaryota > Viridiplantae > Streptophyta > Magnoliopsida > Lamiales > Oleaceae > Fraxinus > Fraxinus sp. 1973-6204. Next base: position 5,529 of record CAIGRR010075014.1, on the reverse strand, counting down.
TTCCTCAGTTCATCATTCGTTATCTCGTTGAAGTATATGCGGCGAGGAGAAGGAATACCAACCTCTACAGGACTCATGGCCTCGGCTTCGTAAGTCATGGAAAATGGAGTTTTCCCAGTGGATGTTTTACAAGTAGTTCTGATGGCCCATATGATAAGGAAGAGCTCGTCCACTCAGGCTCCTTTAGAGGCGTCAGCTTCCTTTTAAGGGTGAGTTTTATGGTCTTGTTGACTGCTTCGACTTGGCCATTCGCCTGAAGATGATGAGGCGAAGAGAAATGTTTTCTGATTCCTAGCTCATCACATAAGTTTCGGATCTTTCGGTTATTGAACTCTTTGCCATTGTCTGAGACCAGGGAATGAGGTATATCGAACCCGCATATAATGTTCTTCCAAAGGAATTTAGAGGTATTTGCTTCAGTAATCTTTGACAGGGGCTCTGCTTCCACCCATTTGGTGAAGTAGTCGATAGCAACGATGGCAAAGCGAGCGTTTGCTCTTTCCTTGGGCAAGGGGCCAATAAAATCTACACCTTATTTGGCAAATGGCCAGGGGCTGGTCACAACAATAAGCTCTTATGAGGGCTACCTCTGCACGTTGGAGAAGTGTTGACACTTATCACATTTACGCACCAATTCAATGGCATCCCTTTTCAAGGCTGGCCAATAATATCATTGTCAGAGTATTTTGTATGTCGGGCTGGTCCGTCGGAGTGGTTTCCATAAACGCCTTCATGAACTTCTCTTAGGATGTAATTCGCCTCTTTCCCTCCTGTTCACTTGAGGAGGGGAGAGGAGAAACCCCGCTTATATAGGATATCATCCTACAGGATGAAATGAGTAGCTCTCTTCGAAGCCTTCGCTCTTCGATTTCGTCTTCTGGCAAAGTTTGCTCCTTAAAGTAGGCCAAGATGGGTAGCATCTATGATGGTGTACTTTCAATCCACATAAGCTCTTCACCCTTCTTGATAGAAGGTTCAGCTAGGCGCTCAATTGGTACTACCTTGAGCAGTTCCGAATCTTTGCTGCTGGCCAGTTTTGACAGCGCATTCCCATGGAAATTCTCCTGGCATGGCACTTGAATCAGTTCAAACTTTTCAAAGTTGGGCAGGGAGTCTATTACCAGCTTTAAATAGGCTGCCATGCGCTTGTCTATGGCCACAAAGTTCCCATTTACTTGATTCACCACTAGCCGTGAATCGCTACTGATGATTACTCTCTTCACCTACAGTTCTTTTGCTAACCGAAGCCTCACCAGAAGGGCTTCATATTCAGCCACATTATTGGAAGCCTTGAACCCAAGCCTAATAATGCAGTTCAACTTATGCCCCTCTAGGGTTTCCAGCACAACACCAGCTCCGGAGCCTATTTCTCTGGAGGAGCCATCAACAAAGAGATTCCAGACGAGGGGTTCTGCTAGCTCCATATTCACTTCGACTTCCTGGGCCTTAGCAATTCAGCCACAAAGTCAGCTAGGGCCTGACCCTTGATCGCAGCCCGGGTTGAGTATGTTATATCAAATTTACTGAGCTCAATAGTCCACTTCAATAGCCTACCTGAAGCTTCTGACTTCTGCATGACTTGCCTTAGTGGAAAATTTGTTAACACGTGAATGCTGTGAGCCTAGAAATAGGGTCTTAGCTTTTGAGAAACGGTGACTAAAGTAAGAGCCAATTTCTCCATATCTGGATAACGATCTTCGGCAGGTAGTAGGGGTTTGCTTATATAATAGATTGGAAATTGGTACGCCTCTTCTTTTCGTATAAGAACTGAACTGATTGAATCTTCAACTACTGCCAAGTATAGCAATAAGGACTCTCCTTTCTTTGGTTTGCTGAGGAGAGGTGCTCGTCCCAAGTAGTTTTTCAACTCCTGAAATACCTCTTCGCATTCTGGGGTCCATTGGAATTTCTTACCTCCTTTGAGGATCTTGAAGAAGGGCAGGAACTTTTCAGTGGCCCTCAAGATAAAGCGATTGAATGCGCCTACTCTGCCAGTGAGCCGTTGCACTTCTTTGGGCTTCTATGGTGACCTCATTTCGATCATAGCCTTGATTTTCTCCGGGTTGGCTTCAATTTTCCTCTGATTTACAATGTAACCCAAAAACTTGCTTGAGGCCATGCCAAAATGTACATTTAAGAGGGCTCAGCTTCATATGGTACCTTCTTAGTGTTTGGAAAGCTTCACCCAAGTGTTTAATGTGTTCTCCAGCTCGGGGACTTTTCACTAGCATGTCACCTTGGACGTATCCCATGGGTCTACTGGGAATATTTCCCGTTCCTCCATCGGGGCGATTTAGGATTCAGATTCAATTATCCTGGGATCCAGTTCTTCCAAAGAAATTTCAGGTCCGGCATCTGTTATGGCAATATCTATCGTCAGAGGTGGCTCTTCTTCAGGGACTTCTGACATTTCTACCTCCAATACCATGTTAACTCAAGGTTCTTCTTTCCTTAAAGAATTGAGGTAGCATTCCCTAGATCTCATATGATCATCCCGAAGAGTGGCAATTCCTCTTTCAGTTGGGAATTTCATGCAGAGGTGATAGATAGAAGTGGCTACCCATAGTTCTTTCAGGGCAGGCCTCCCTAGAACTCCATGATAGACAGATCGTCGGTCAACCACTAAGAATTCCATGAAATGATGTGCTACCTGGGGCGGAGCCCTCATTTCAACAGCCAAAGTAATTTTATCTCTGAGGATGATGCTGTCTTTAGTGAATCCGTAGAGAGGCGAGGTCATTGGTGTTAATTCGTGATCCACTGCCATCTTATTAAAAGTTGAGCTAAACAGAATATTGACCGAACTGCCATTATCCACTAGAATGTGTTTCAGCCCATTACGAGCTACCACGACTCGAACCACTAAGGCGTTGCAGTGTGGGAAGTGCACACCTGCCGCACCTTCCTGTGTGAATGTAATAGGCTCTACAGTTCTGCCCCCTAAAAATTGGCTTACTATATAACTCGCCATGGGCGAACTCCTCCCCTCTCTAGTATAATTCCTCTGAGCATTTTTTTATTCCCCTCATACGTGGAGTCCTACAATTATATTATCAATTTCTCGAATGGGTTGTTATTTATTGGAAACAGCCGAATCCCTTCTGAGATGTTGTCCTCTTCAGTGCATTTTCCTATCATCATTTCTATCATTGCGTGGCGAGTGTTGCCTCGTCTTTCCCCTTCGTTGAGAGGTACGCTTCTGTGTGTTATTTTGGTAACGATTATCCCTTGCATTGCGAGGATTGCTTGGTGATCGATCGTATCTCAACAATCGCTTGTGTCATAGCCGTAGTAGCGATCTGGGACCAGCATTTTCATAGGCCAAGGTAGGCACTGCATTCAGCATGGCGGTTGCTAGCGCTCGCCCCGAGGTGGGAGCTATAACATGTCCGGCCTGAGTCCATTGCTAGCTCACTATCTGGGCTGTAGGTCCTCTACCAATTTGCCTTTGACGCAGTGAGAGTCCTTGAGCAGCTTTGTTTTCATGGTCAATCATCTTCTCGTTGATAATTTCAACTTTCATCATCTCCACCAATTCATCATACGTTGAAGGGTTTTTGCTTCTTATGTCCCTCCAAAACAAAGTATTCATGTTCAAGCCTCCCTTCAGAGCTAAAAGGGCCTTTTTATCCGTCACTTGTTCACAATAAGTAATCTCATTAGTGAAATGAGCGAGGTAGCTCTTCAAAGTTTCTCATGTTGCTTGCCTCATGTCTTGTAGGCGCTGTATTGGCGCCTCTCCATCCTTTCTCGAAAGATACTAGTTCAGAAACGCCTTCTTCAGGTCTGGCCAACTTCTTATGCTAAGAGGTGTCAATCTGATGTACCATACCTCAGTAGCACCGCCAAGCGTTAGGTGGAAAGCCCTACACTTCAAGGCTGGCTAGGTGCCTCTTAGGCTCATCTGGGTTTTATATTTGCTGAGGTGCTTCTCCGAGTCGCCATTTCCTTCATAATTTAGAATTTTTGGAGGGATAAAATTATGGGGCATCAAAAAGGTGCGGAGTTCCCTAAAGAAGGGCAGGTTTTCATAATCATCATCTAGCTCATATGATTTGCATGGTTCGTCCGAATCGTTCCCCTCTGTTATTGGGCGAAGCGGATGCTGAGTGGTTTCACCCATGTTTCCCCAATTCACCATATTTCGCCTCTCGCGCTTATTTCTAGATGGAGGGGCTTGAGTGTGGCTTTGCACACGCTCGTGCTAGCGAGTCGTTTGATGTGTGGTCTGGTTCCTATTTCTAGGTGTCCACCCAATTCTATCAAAGACACTGGCAGACCTTTGGGCTGCTCTTCATATTTTGAAGGGAAATTCTCCTCTCCTGCAATAAACAATTCTTTTTGGTTTCTCATACTTTGAATTTTTTTTCTAAATGATTGCAGAGGTACTTGTCCAATAATGGGTGATGGTAGAAACCAGTAACCCTCAGTTTGTGATTGTATGTTCTCTGACCGGTTAGACTTCAAGTGTCGTTTGTTAATCAGAAGAAGCTGGTTGTAAGAGATTCAACCATGTTTTTTAGGGCCGAAAATGGAGATCTCTATGTTAGGATTTGGAGGGCCAAGAGGGATGGTGGCATCGATGGCCATGGGTCTTCATCTGGGTGGAATTCTAGAGGTGGTTCTGGAAATTATAAGTACTTTTCATCATTTCTGAAGGAAGATGGTAGCAAGCTTATGCATAGAAGCGGCAATAATGGGAGCAAAGCGATGCATCAATCAGTTATGGAGGCTATATTTCTTGCCACCAGTGGCCAGCCTTTTGAGGTGGCTTATTACCCGTTAACAAGCACGCTAGAGTTTTTTGTAAAGGTTTCCTCCATTGATGTTGGGATGAAGATCCCATGGTGGTTCGATGGTGGCAGTTCATGGTGGGCAGTGCAGCATCATGTGGATAGTTGGTGGTAGGTGGCAAGGATTTCTTGTTTTTTGTTTTGGGAAACGGCACGGGGTTTGGAGAAGATGAAATGTTTTGCCCATTTTTATTTTTTGTTTAATTATTTTAATAAAATATAAATTTACCCCTCACTTATTTTGTCATTTTGAGTCAAATTTCTAATTTCAGGATTGACTAACGGATTAATGGATGGATTCTCCGATTGCATTCGAAATGAATGTTTTGGAATTGCGACTGCAAAAATAAAAGGTTTAGGTGTAGTCTGCAACAAATTGAAATGTTTGGGACTTTCGTTGTAATTTTCTCTTATATTAAGGTAACAAATATTCATTCACAAAAGAAGAATATAGTTCATTAGTTGTGTGTCTAGAGTGATGACAACTATTAAATCATGTAGTTCCCGCTGTAAACTCGTACACGGTGAGTGCAACATGAAATTCACTTTTAGTGGTTAAATTATACAAAATGACATTTTTCAAATTTTACTACAAAGATGCTTATCTAATTGTGGAATATAATTTTCCAAGTCTTACAAAAATTATATATTCTGGTACCTATTTTCATATTGTTGGTAAATGTTATTTTTCGGTAAATTGATTTTGTTTACTCATTCAATAGTGGAGTACTTCAAT
>CAIGRR010074971.1:0-16584 GCA_903798365.1 Fraxinus sp. 1973-6204 | reverse complement strand
ATTTTTTTATTTTTATATATTTTTTCGTCGGTTCGGTTTGGTTTTAAACCGCAATTAAAATTCTCAAACCTAAACCAAACCGTTTTTGACCGGTTTGGTTTGGTTCAAAACCATTTCGTTGACGGGTCCACATGGCACCAAACCGACGGTTTCTAAAATGTGGTTTCGGTTCGATTTTCCGGTTTGGCAGTTTTTACTTACAGCCCTACTTATTCATGTCTTGTATTAATTCTTGGACAAGGAGAATGTTGTCGGAAATGATCCCGCCAACTACAATTACAAATTCCAGTTTCATTTTCCGATAGCTCAGCCAGGTTAGCATAACTTTGGACACAATTTTATTCACCATTGTAAATAGACTAATCGGTCATGTCTTTCCATCTGCTCACCGATTCAGATTTAGGTATATGACTATGCTCAGGAAGATGCTAGAGTTACTTCCTCATTGACAAAATGGATGACTACAATGCCAAGTGGCGCCCCCTATTGGAGGGGTGTCGGGCCCACCCGACACCCCTCCAATAGGGGGGCGCCACTTGACATTGTAGTAAACCATGTAGTAATGGTTTAAGTAAGTATAGCATTGTCCTATGGAAGAAATGTAATGTTAAAACGAGCGCAAATTATTTTCAGCATAAAGTTATTTTTTTCAAAAAAAAAAAAAATACAAAATTATATGAGTTCAAGGCATTTAGAGGCATATTGTTCGTTTGAAAATGAATCTTTAAGATTGTGACATGAGAATTTTTTTTTTATGTTTTCATAAAATGGAATTATACATAATGGGTAAATTGTGGCTATTGATTACACCACTTTGCACTTCTATCTCTCGCTTTAATTTCTTGACATTGTCAACCCCAGCCTTTCATAGATTAGCTTATTATTAGTTGTGTGTTCGAAAAGACAATTTTGCCCTTGATTTTAAAACAAACAAAAGAATAATGATAATTGCATATTTAGTCCCCAACTTTGCTCAAAATTTCACTTTTTCCTAACTTTTTTCGCACAATTAATCTTTCATTAATCAACACAAATAAATCTCACTTACGAAATCCATCAATAAAGTTGTGTTAAAGTAATGTAAGAAGACTTTCTTGCCCATATTCTTAAACAAACAAAAAGGCAAATCCAAAAACCGCAAAAGAAGAGGACATGAAGCCTTGTTTGATGCCCATTATTTCATAAAAATAAGTTTTGTAATAATGAATTTTCAGAGAATGTGTGTTTAAAAAGTAGTAAAAAAATTGAGTTTATATGTAAAATGATTATTGTGAGAATGTATGATAGAAATGAATTTGAGAAAAAAATGAGTTTTGAAATAATGGAAATCAAAGAGGTGCAAAAAATTAAAAAAAAATTAAAAATTAATATTAATAACCAAATAATAAAGAGTGTCTTCTTCAATCCTCTCGCCCCAAGCCGAATGTATTTCTTAACAAATTTTTACTGAATTTATTGTCGTAATTTTAAAAAAGAAATTCAAATTTAACTTACTTTTGAAAAAAATAAGTTGGTTAGTTAAAAAATAAATTAGTAAATTTAGCTTATTCTTAAGCATGTCCAAATATTATTACGATTATACTACATGTACAGAATAGTTTACATAATAGTTTACATATCAGTAATGTAGTAAGATATGATTGGATCATAATTCATTCAATCAAATTTTTTTTAAAAAAAAAAAAAACCTCCAATCAAAATAATATTATTCGTATTATTATAATGTGTGACTTGTTGACCACCATGGTATAGTTCCCTTTCATGCTAAAAGAAGTGGATGAAAATTACAAGCTATTGGGCAAATAATGTTCAACCGAGTTTTATGCCTAGTGAAACAAGTAGAAATACAATAGTTATGTCGTCGTACGTAATATCATGTCACCACGGTCTAGTTGGCTAAAGTTTCAAATATGATCATGATAGTATTTATGAATGCTAGGTTCTAAGCCCCTGTTTGGTACCCATTAAAATTTTCATTTTCATTCTTCTACTCATTTTCAACAACACATTTTTCTACAAAATAATATTTTCTATCAAATCAATAACTTTTTCTTTTTTTTCAACCATACATTCTCCATCAATCTACTATTTCAAAATACATTCTTTCAAAATAATGTGACTCAAACACACCCTAAATAACATTTTTCATGATTGAAATTTTGAAGATATATAAGGATTTTTGTTCCTTCTTCTTTGAAAATTGCACGTCGAATTGTTTATTAAAAAAAGATGAATTTAGTTTGCGAATGACATGCACTTCAAAGACAATACTTGGTTTGAAGTATAACATACATCTATATATACATTTCCATGTTCTAAAACAAGTATGAATACCTAGCTCGAGAATGGCTTGTGTCCACTTTCTTGATGTCACTTTCCAAATTTCTTGCAAGTTCCGGTTCAATACCCTCAACTTAAAGCTTATATGAATTTTGACGTAAAAAATCAGATAGAAAACATCGGTGGAATCTCTAGGATTTAATAGAAATTTGTGTTGGTTTATGGTTCCAACTGACCCAAGGAAGCAATGATAGGGAATTGGGGCTTGGACGATGATGGTGGAGCAGAATTTTTAGATATGCTAGGAAACATAATGTCAGAAGATTTAGGTTTGGAAATTCGATTGTAGATTTAGGATTGTTAGTGGAGATGGTAGCTATGTTGGTCAGGGGTGGGCGAGGACGTGGTGGTGGATATGGCACGAAGGTTCAGAGTTTTTTTTTTTTTTTTTGGTTCATTTTCTCTATTTTTTTCTGGTTATTTAAATTATTTTGTGAAAAAATGTTAAGTCTATTATTTTTCCCCCTTTTAAAATCGATCAAAACATAGTTAGATTTAATCGTATAGGGTCATTTCGTTTCACAGATTTGAAAGGTTTGGAACCAGCCAGCTACAAATGAAAGATTAGGATAAAAATTGTAATTTGAGATTTTTGGGACCTGCAACTGCAATTATCCTTTAATTTATTCTGATCCCTCGATATTTTATATAGATTAGACGCGACCTACGAAGGTAGGTGTCCCACAAACGCGTCTTTCGGTCCCAAATTAAATGGGATCTGACCGTTGCCACCCAAGTATCGCATTTGGCATCTTCTCATCACTCCAATGGGCCCATAAATAGACCCTTTAGAGCCCAATTATAGGTTAACTTTCAATATTTTCATGCCAACCCCTTAATAATTTGGGAATTAACCTATTTGTACAATAGTTGATATGCAGTATTTTCTAATTTTTCTTATTAAATACATCATGAGTTTTACTTAGGCCTCGTTTGATAGACAGATTTTTCATTTTCCAATTTTTGCATAATGGTAAAAAAAATTTATCACTTTTATTGACAATTTCTATGCAAAACAAAGCCAAACAAATGGTAGTCGGTATGGTAATTTTTTTTCCATTTTTTTTTTTTTTCAATGGAACAAATTCTAGACCCAATGGTAGAAAATATTATCACTTTAATGAACAATTTCAATAAAAAAACGAAGCCAAATGGAACCAAACTTTCAACATTTTTCATGTGAAAAATTATACCAATAAAATACAATTAATTACAATTCTCAGTAAAACAATTTCTGGATAATTCAATTTCATGTAAAACATTTTATTTCCACCTATTTTTCACATTTACAATCAAACGGATCCTTATGTTTAAATTATCTCGCACCTCTTCTCGGACTTGCTTCAAATTTTATTATAGACAAAAATCAATGGATTAATAATGTATCGATTTAGGTTAATGAGGCTCCATCCCTCTCATCCACCCACCAACATTTCATTACACCTAATTAATAATTAGTGTGGGGGACATGCAATTATTGTCAACTTATACAAAAGCTTTATGACTCACCAAAAGAGGACATTATCAACATAAAAAACTGTTCAAGTACTTAGTCTTGAAAGAGATTTTTAAATTTTTTTTTTTTCTAAATTTATTTTCAACAATATATTCCTTTAATACGATAATTTTTTCATGGATCCATAATATTTTTCTATTTTTTAATCACTCGTTATCTAAAATAGTTATCTTGACATACTTCATTATAAAAAATCTATGTCAAAACTTAGCCCCTGTTTGTTTTGCATTAAATATCTGGAAAGTAGAAAAAAAAGGACCGTTATTTCAAATGTAGGTCCCAACTGTGAGATAAATGTCAATTATGGTGGCTGACAACGGTTGAAACTTTTCTAAATATGAAGAATTAATGCCAAACAAACAGTGGCTTAATTTTTTGAACTCTGCTTCATGTATAGAAGCAGAGACCACAGAACAACAGAGAAGACACAAAAGGTGGGGCCCGGCATTGTAAGTATTCTGATGACTTTTTGGCAAAACCATTTTTGCTGTAATTTTTTTTAACTATTCATGAAGCAGTAAAGAAATCTGATTTAGGAATATGTCCATTTAATAATTTTCTTTTCTTTTCTTTTTTCAAAATAAGGACAAACGTTACATCACCAATCACGAAGCTTAGAAATTTCACATAAATGTATAACAAATTTCCGTTGTATTTCGAATGCAATAATTTTTTTAGTAAATTTTGATAAAATTTAAAAAATATATGATTGAAAAATTATGAATCCCTTAAAGTATATATTTAAAACTAATTGTTTAATAATATAAAATTATAAAAACACATGATAGTCACAAAATTATTTTGCTTTTCCCACCTGACCCTAACGTTAACGTATATGTATTTGGTCACGTGTAGATGGATTATCTGCATTTAAAAAATGATTATTTTAATTAATGACGAATGGGTACTTGTTAACAACAATAATTGACCTTATATTTAATTTTCCTTTTAACTTTTTCTTTTAATTTTCCCTTTAGGCTTTAGCACTTTCTAAGAAATATCATTCTAGGTATGATGTCATATTCTCCATTTTTGTTTTTGTTTTTTTCTCTTCTGTTGATCTTGACTTTAGAATCAAATTTGGTTGGACACAAATTTCCTTCCTTTCGTTCTTAACAGTATTTTCCATTACAAAAACTAGTCACGACAGTAGATCTTCTAATTCAAGTTCGACACCCACAGAACGTAGGGTAGAAAAAAATTGATTTTTTTTTATAGCAATTTCGTTCGAAGAAAACAACAAAAGACGTGTATTATTTGCTTTAAACTATTCAAACGTGAAGAATTTGTGAATATTTCCAAAAGGGTTTTTGAGGTAAAGAGAAACAGGGGTGTGGCGGTGAGGCGAGGGGGGTGGGGGAGTGCGGGTTGGGCTGCCTTTCTTGAATCTTGACCTCTTGATCTTTCTCTTTTTTAGAATATATAAAAGTGGAATCTTTAATTAGCATTTTCGCTCATGCTGTTGTTCTTGTTTTAACTAACAGTTCAATTATATATATGCATCAATTATATCAAATTAAAAGTTGAACTCGTGAGTCTTCACCAGCAAAATTTACATTCTGATAAGAAGAAGAAATGGGTGTGGTTCCAGAAGAAGTCATTAATCAGTTTCAAGCCTTAATGGAGGAAGGTCTGCTCTGATTCATCTTAATTTTACGAACACTTTTCTTAATTAATCTGGCTTTACATTTGTGACCACTTTTTTTTTGGGAAATTTATGCAGTTGAGGAGCCACTCAAGAGAACTTTTCAGGTTTACGTTGTTGACTTTGCTCTTTAATTATTTGTTTATTGATTTTAAGTAATTTTCTCTGCCTGATCTGCTCCTTAATAGTGATCAGAATATTCACAAACTTCTTTTATTTTATTTTTGTGACTCCAGTTATATGTAAACAAGTTATGTATTGTATTTTTATGCTCTTCAATTGTGTAAACTAGTAATGTTCATGCTCCCAATCGATTTTTTGTTTAGATGGTATTTTTTTCGTGTGGTCTTGAAATTTTTTCTTAATCTTTAATCTGTTATGCGAAAAGAACAACAAATACGAACATGATTATGTGAGTATTATCCTACTTTCTCAATACTTCCACTGCCGGATCTTGTTGCAACGGTTCTTGTACTGCTCATATATATGTATCTATCATTTTGTTTAAACTTGCTTTCGGATTAATTTTTCCGCAGCTACTTTACAACCTGCGGTTATGATTTTAGTTTTTCTTCTCTATATACTTAGGATCTATTTACATAATCTTACAATTGAAACCCTGTTGGGTTGTTTGTATGGAAATTCTTATCGGTTCTTTTAAATATTCAGAAAATTCATCAAGGATATCCCAAAGAACCTTTAATTCGCTTTTTGAAGGCGAGAGAGGGAAATGTTACGAAGGCCCACAAGATGGTTAGATGAAGTTCTTTCTGATTTATATTATCATCCGTTATGTGAAATTATGTTATTCACTAAATTCCATTTTACGGATATGTTGATGGTGATGATATTTCAGTTGGTTGATTGTTTGAATTGGAGGGTGCAAAACGATATTGATGATATTTTAGCGGTGAGTGATCATGTTCTCAGCTGTTGTGTTATTTTACTATTTATGAAAAAGTTATGTGAACAATTTGATGTGCATGAGCTCAGGAATGCCGAGAATCTATCTACCATTTTGTATTTGTGCGTGTTAGGGGGTGGGGTGGGGTCTGGAAGTAATAACCAATATTTCCTCTCTGATTCTACCATTATTTCTTGTTGCAGAAACCCATTGTTCCCACCGATCTTTACCGAGCAATACGTGATTCGCATCTTATAGGATTATCGGGTTACTCAAAAGAGGTTCTCATTGTTGAATTTGTTCTGCAATTTATATTTGTATTTCCATACACTCGTACCTCATTTGAAGCAACTGGAACAAGTTCAATTATACTTCATCAACTACATAGAAATAGTTTGCTTTCCTTTGATATGAACTTGCTCATTCTAATAAGTGGCCCCTTTTTTTGAATAGGGTCTCCCCGTCTTTGCTCATGGAATAGGTCTGAACACATTTGACAAAGCATCTGTAAGGCTTATTGATAATTATCTTATTCTCTTTCAGTTAAAATATCGACTCCAGATATAACTCTTCGTACTTATATATTTGCCCCGTGCACACTCGACGTGGTATATAAAAAATTTTGTATGGCCATAGATGAAATCCCCTGAAGTTCATTTTTGCTGCCTGGACCTCTGTATTTGTAGGGTTTTTTCCTTTGACACAGGATAATCCAGATAGAATCGTGTCCATATTTTTCATTTGTAATTAATTCCTTAATATGTCTGCAATTGATATAACTGTTTCTTAGAAGTTTTAGTAATTCTTAATCTCCCACTGATTATACACGTGCAATTTTACCCAATGATTAGGGGAGAAGATTATTGCTATTTAACTCAAACCAATTTATTTTGAGAGGGGCCAACAGGTGCCATTCGATGTTGTGAGTGGCATTGCTTTGATATTCTCATGTGCCTCATGAATGGAGCACTGAAATTTAAAAAGGACATTATCTTGTATTGCTATATTATATGGGGGAAATGAATAGAAGTCAACTTGAATAACCAACATGATGTAATATCAACACATTCACACTGGAGAATGAAATTCTGGTATTCAGCAACTATAGATAAACTATGAAGAAGACTTACCTGAAAAATAAATTTTTAAAAAAATTTCTTTTGTTGAAAAGGCTTGTGTGGCTTGATATGAAGTGATCAGTTCAATTTTTTTGTGTTGGATGGTAAAACATATCGATTTTATTGCCTAAAATAATTTCCTTTCCCTCAAAACACTGACCTTTTCACATGCAAATTAATCCTTCTATGTTTCTTATTGCTTAGTGTCAATTCAACATCTTTCTTGCATCAATTCCTTTTTCTTTATTTGCAGGTTCATTATTATGTGCAATCCCACATTCAGATCAATGAATATCGGGATCGTGTCATTTTGGTGAGCACATCCTTGCTTTTCTTTTTTTCTTTTTCCTTTTATGTCCATTTTCTGTACTCATCATTTATTTGTTGTAGCCTGATGCAACCAAAAAGTATGGGAAGCACATTAGCAAATGTGTAAAGATACTAGATATGACTGGCCTGAAGCTTTCAGCATTAAGCCAAATAAAGGTACATTGGCAGCAAGTTGTTATATGGCTTCCTGCCTATGATTTCTCCTTTCACTTGTTCTGTGTGTATAGTTTCTTAGCTTTGATGCTAATTTTCGTTTTTGTTGCAGCTCTTAACTATTATTTCTTCCATCGATGACCTAAACTACCCGGAGAAAACAGTTACTTATTATATTGTCAATGCCCCATATATCTTCTCCGCTTGTTGGAAGGTTTATCCCTCGTTATTGTCTTTATCTGCATTCAAATATCTAATTGTCACAATGTAGTTGAAGCTTATGGCTTATAGATATGTTTTCAAATTCAGTTAGAAGTAAATGTATTTTAAATTATATTTTATGAAAATCAAATACTTGTTCGTTTGTAAATTTACGTCTGAGCTGTTATCAGGTTGTCAAGCCCCTTCTGCAGGAGAGAACAAAAAAGAAAATCAATGTATTATCTGGTTGTGGACAGGATGATCTATTGAAGGTAGTGCTTTCTTATAATTTGCAGACATAGTTGATGTCTGGATTAGGAACCATTATGGCATAATTGGTACGGAGGATTGGATAGAGATTGATGCTATTAAAAAGGATCAAGAAGCTAAAGTCTTGTTCATCATATTGTCGAGTCTTGTTATTATTGTGTACCAAACAATCACTTAAAACAACTCCATATTAAGGAACTGGCTCATGTTATAGTCCCACTAGGAAAACTTTACGTCACTTGCTGCTTCTCCTCACTTTTCGTTTTTTGACAAGATCTTTATCATTGTTTGCATGTTTGGTGCAGATAATGGATTATTCATCCCTTCCCCATTTCTGCCGTAAAAGAAGTTCCGGCTCTTCAGAACATTCAGACAGCGCTGTCGACAATTGCTATTCCTTGGACCACCCCTTTCACAAACAACTTTACAATTATATTAAGCAGCAATCCCTGATTCGTGAAATTGTCAAGCCGCGAAAACAGGGATCTGTGCACGTGACTTTGCCTGAGGATGCTGTCGAAGGAGTAGAGATTGCGAAGACTCTAGAATCTGAATTAGAGAAATTTAAGGACCTCGATGAATGTCGTGAATCATTGGAGGACCTGAGAATCGATAATGGTAAGTCCTAGAAGATCAATTCATCTTGTTTTGGTAGGTGCTAAATCACATCTAACAAAGATCTCTTGTTCTTAACACTTACCGTTATAGTATAATCTAGTACAAGTGTATCATGTAGATCTTTTGTGGGTTAACTGCCACATATGATGTATGTAATTTACATGTTAGCTAAATTTTTTTTTTGTGATAAATTTAAATGATTGTAAACATCTCAATGTGGTTATATCTGGAGTTCACAATGGATGCTATTGTTCTATTTTTCTTTTCTACTAAACGATTAATCTATTCCAAACATTGAAAAAAAAGAACAAAGAAAAAATCATTCTTTACAAAGCCTTTTCTGGATGTCTTCATTTTATGAACTATCTATCTAGAATACGGAATGTTAATTGGTAAAATTTTTGTATACTAAAAATGTAAGTATCTCTCAATATTTTGGTTTGCTTCAAATTCGCAGAACGTTCACATTATGTCTCTTGAGAAATATAAGATTCTCCAGCTTCGCTCTGTTCTTTTTTGCGCCACTTCTGGAGTTCACCCTCCACTACCCTTTTCGCAGCTTCCGCCATTTCTGCTCTCTTTAGAGCATCCTCAATTTCTGACTGTAGATCCTCGTTCTCTTTTAAAGTTGTCTCCACTTTCTTTAGCAATTCTTTTTCACTTCCATTTATAGTTTCCACTTGAGCCATGGCAGTTGCAACTTTAATATCTGCATCATGCCCGAGTGCTTCAATTTTCTTCTTCAGTGATTCAAATTCCTCCACCGACAATTTGATCCTCCTACCAGATCCTCCGCTTGAATCAGGTTTTGGTGAGTTATGAATTTGATCATCTGCTAGTCTCTCTGCAGCCTTCGCCTTTTCAACCTCTTTTAATGCAATTTGCAGTTTTTCCTCCGCTTCCTTGGTTGCAGTTCGTGCTTCTTCAGCTTCTTGCTTAAGTACTTCAGCTTTTTTCTTCATTACTTCTACTTCCAGTCGAGTATTTTCAGCTTCTGTCAATAGCTTCTCAAGAGCCAAATGTGTATCATCAGAATTGGTTTCCCCTGAAATTGCTACTTCCAATTCAGTTTTGCTCTTTGCAAGATCAGCTTGCATACTCTCAGCAGCCAATTCTGTTTCAACTGCCTTCATCTCTGATTCTGAATGCTCCCTCTTCACATTCTCCAGTTCCAGTTTAAGTGATTCCACTGAACATCGTAATGAGTTTTCTTCTGCTGCAATTTCTTGCAGTGCCCTTTTAGCATCATCAAGATCACAAGCTATAGTTCTTAAAGAAGTCAAATCCGAAGCCTTTACATCATTCAGCTGTTCTTGCAAAACCTTGATTGCCTCTGTTTTCTCTTCAAGCTTCTCCTCAAGATTTTCACCAAGCTCAGGATCATATTCTGCCTTCAAACACATAATTTTCTTGTCAACTTCTTCCTTAGCGGTTTTATGGTTTAATAGACGGGCTTCCTTTTCTGCAATAAGCTTCGAATGTTGTTCTTGAGCCTGGATCGAGGCAAGCTTTACTTGACCGATTGTTTCATGCAAGGAAGTAACTTCTTTTGAAAGCTGGCTTAACCTCTCTTGATTAACTTTAGCGGTATGTTGGGCTTCTTCTTCTTCTTGAAATGCAGCCAATTTTGCTTCCAATGCTGCATCAAAATCCTGCCTGAGATTTGTAAGTTCTTGTTTTGTAGAAATAAGTGCAGCTGCAGAGGCCTTATACAGTTCTCTTTCACTGTCAACATCTAGCCTCCATGAATCATCACCTAGTTGAGCTCTTATGGATTTCTGCTCTTCAAGTTCTTTAGCTCGTTTTTTCGCAGCTTCTGTAGCTTCAAATGCTGCTTGTTTGGATTCACTAAGGTTTTCAAGTTTGTTAGTTAGTTCTTGCAGGGTTCTATTAGCCCTCTTCAAATCGCGTAATGCTTGAGCCTTTGCAATTTCTGCGCTTCTAAGTTGTTCCCTGTAATACTCGAGTTCTTTAAGGGTCAAGTGATGTTGTGTCTCCTTCTCTAGCACTCTCTGCAGCACGAAAGTTCAAGTAACAACAAGATCTAGACAATTGCATTGATCAATATATAATTAAAGCATTCTACCTCTTCGAGAGTCTTTGTCTTCTTCAAGACAGGCTTTGTTTTGGGCGAGGCTCCAGCGTCGCCAAATAGACTTACAGCAGCCTTGACAGATTGAAATGGTGCTCTAGTGTCGATCTCTCCAACATCCCGTTTTGGAGAACTTATCGACCTTGGAGTTCCGATAGATGTCGGAGAACTAAGAGAGCCTGGAGAACCCACAGACCTTGGAGAACCCGAGCCATTCTGACCTGTTCTTACGCTAAAACCGAACATTGTGCAGTTTCCTCCACAACCTGCAAAACCAGTAAACATTTCAACCATAACCTTCCAACTTACAACATTTTCTCCAGATATTAGACCAAATTGCAAGGGACTTGCTTCCAAATTTAACATTCAAATAATGAAAATTGCAACTTTTGTAAGAAAATGTTGCAATTCTTGAAGATACCCCTTTCGTTTCATTTTGACAAAGATTGCCCTATTCAAGAATCATCAAAACCAAAATGAATACGGTCATTTAGTTAAAAGAAAAAAGACCTATTTATTCATTATACATTTTGAAAAAGACATAAATTTTCCCATTCTTGGCAATTCCACATTTTATAAGCGAATACAAAAGTATGGCCAAATTAGAAATAAGAACAAAGAAGAAATCAAATTACGTTACCTCAAAATTGTTCACTTTCCTTGTCTCTTCGTATTGGATTCAAACAACAGGCATCTAATGTATGATTTAGCAGAAAAATATGGTAATGGAATTATTGTTCATTTTTTTCTCCGAAAACCCTTTAATTTGTTGGATGTAAAAATTCCAAAAAATGTGTTTTTCATTTTCTTGAAGTGAGAAAGAGAGAAAATATGTAAGGTAACATTCAGATGTTTTGCAACCATACAAATGCAAGCAAAATAAAGGGTATCGTAAATAGATCATTGCTTTTGAAAAAAACTTACCATGTTTTTCTCCTAACCGCTGAACAAAATATTTGAGCAAAGGCCTGTTTTTCACCCGAATTTCGTGCTCTCCTCTAGCCAGTTAGGCAGCTTTTCAATATTATTTTTAATACACATTAAATAATAATAAACCCATTTCTAATAATCATTTTCCACAACAGTTGCAATCTTTTTGCCACCTCCAACAATTTTTCTGGAGTTCACTGCAATTTTACATGACATGATAGCAATACAACCTACAAACCTTGGGCTTAAATTCTATATTAGCAGCTAATGATTCAAGCCCTGGAGCTTCAACAATCACAACATAACTACTTACAGTGCTAATGGTTAAAGGGGTACAGATCGAGTGCATGATACTACGCCTTTCATAAAGATTTCCACGAGAATCGTCAATTCTATAAGCAAATCCACTTTATTTCGGGGGAGAAACTAGAGGAAGCTTAATCAATATGATCTTCAACTCTATCTCTCCAGACTCCACATCACAAAGCCTCAACCAAACATTTTGAACCACCTCGCCATTTTCCCAATTTATTGAACTGTCAGCAGCTAGACAGTTGTCGCTATCTGGGATAACCTTCCTCAGTGTCGTTCCATCAGTTGCTACCCCAAGGATCTGCCTCAATCTGGCAGCAGCGGCTAGCGGTTGAAGGTTTATTTGAGCGTGTCCCATCTTGTCATCCGCCTTGAAACGGTCTTTATCAAACACTTCCTATAAAATTGCAGTATCAACTTCATTTCATTTACCGTAGCATAGAGGTATATAGTCACGCATAATGCAAAACATTTCTTTCCTATTTTATTATCTCATTTTAGTTTCTTTACATTGACAGGTAAAACTTTTATGTTCCATGATATAATGGAACCATTTCAAGCTACTTTTACTTTTTTTTAAAAAAAAAAGTGTTTATTCCTACTAAAATACCATTTTCTGAGATAATAGGATGGAATCTTTCAAGGATCTTGAACAAAAGTCAGGGATTGGAGAAGTTAACATCCACGATGGTGAGTTAATGTATTAAGAACTTATATTAGAATTAAACTGCAAATTTCTGGTTTCTCCCATAAAATTCTGAAATCGGGACAAAAGTTCTAGCAAGTGGAAATACTAAGAACTATAGATAACCTTTTAAAGCATTCTTCCAGCAAAAATAAGATTGTGTTAAAACTGGATTGACGATTGAAGTATTAGAAACATACCAATTTGAGAACCCCAAAAGGTTCTGAAAGAGAGAAACTAAATTCTTCATTCCAAGTAGGATTAAGGCAGCTGTTTATAACCTTGGTCTTTGCTGTCTGGAGACAAAAGGAAAGCTACAAAACTTGATGGTTTACAAATCAAACGAAATTTAAGAAATCATCAGTACACAACTCAATAGCATCATAAGATGACAATGAAACTCATAGAGTTGAGATCGCCCATACATACAGACACAGATCTAGCTATCCCTTTGCACTGGTCTCCAATATTGAAATTTTATCTTGAAAGAAATATATTACAGTTGTTCGAATGAATACCAAAAGAGCATGGCCATGTCGTAATAATTACGGTTCAGTCTAAGTGGATATGCAATATTACTCTGGAAACATCATGATATATTAGTTTGTGCCAAACCAACGTATGCACGGAAAGAAGAAATGGATAGAGATCCTACTGCACTTCTAATAATGAAGCAAACATAACCGTAAATCATGGAGAGTGAACAATGAATTATAAAGGAACAAAATGATTGTACTGATAAACCCAAAGAGAAACACCATACAGAACAAGAAAATATGTCAACCTGGTCCCCTAGCTTGAGGATAACATAAGGGTCACTGGTCTTGAAGTCTCGGATAACCAATTTGTATCCTCGTATAACAATCACTTTTATCTGCCCCAGTTCTTCTTCCATATCCCGGCACTAGAAAATAACCTGGTTATAAGATCAAAACTGCATTTTACAGAAATGCAATACAAAGTAAATTACAAATTGAGCAAAATAAAGTATAATCCTTTTTCACTTTAGAAATTATTCTGAGGATCATATTTCAGACAATAAAACTTGCAAAAAAATGCAATCGCACTACACAATAAAACAAGTAAAACGATACAAGAAAAGTTATAGAAGCCCAGCAGCTATTGATCTAAATTTCTCAAGCAACCATCAGATTGTGCAACATTTAGCAGAACAAAGGCGAAACTGAAACATATATTAATTCAATTAATCATTTCCATAAATACTCAATTGAGCAGCAAATTCTTGAATAAAGAAACACAACCCACTTTTCACCCTATATTTAAAATTCATCCAACTGCAGAAATCATATAAATAAAACCCCAGATTTGACAAGGAATATCATAACAATAACGTAACCTTACATTAATCAGCATTTAAGTAGAATTAATGATGAAAATGGTGGACTTAAGCATATACCTAACATAGCAACTGAATTAAAACATTTCTCGACAGCTACACATTGTATTCATGGTCTTTTAAAGAAAATGAATCAAAAAACATGTTTGAGCAAAAGGATAAAGAAAAGAAAATGATTGACGTGAAAATAAGAACGAAGACATAATATACTAACCGAAACGCCGACGGGCAATAGAATTCAAGCTAAAATGCTCCTGTACTATGAAAATCGAAGAGCTCTCATTCAGATGAAAAATGCTGTGGTGTTCACTCAGTTTGACAACCCGGTGGGCACCCCCTTTGTGAATTGTAGTGAGATTTGCTGCTGGTTTGAAAAGGAGAGTAATCATTAACAAATATTCATATTTTCTTTATACATGAATTTGCTGATTTAGCCCATATTTAGTACACATTAAAATTTTCTTCTATTCATTTTTAATCACACATTTTTTTAATAAAATAATTTTTTCCATCACATCAATAACTTTCATTTTTTTTCAATCACATATTTTTCATCAATCTATTATTCCAGAATACATTCTTCCAAAATAATGTGGCTCAAACACACCCTAAACTATAATCTAATCAATATTTAACAGCAACTTTAAAATAATTGCAATTCATTTACTTTTACCTACACAAAAAAAAAAAAAAAAAAGAATTATTCTAATGATGTTAGGAAGTAATTATAATTTAATTATTATTTCTCCTGCATAATTTTTATTCACACATTTTATAATTACTTAAATTTCAATTACTCATCATAGTATTGTAACATTTATATCGAGCAACAAGCTTAACTTTGGAATTGTAGTGAGATTTAGCCCACATTTTGGTTTTACAAAAAAATAAATTTTTAATAAATTTTGATAAAAATTAATGAGATTTTGTAATTAAAAAGTTGATAAAAGTTATGAATCAAATTAAATATATAATTGAAAATGAATTTGAAGAAAAATAAATTTTAAAAAAAACTTAGTGCATTAATACTCGAATGTTCACACCTACATATTCGTAAAAAAAATAAAAATAAAAACTGTGATTTTAAAATTAATGAATTAGTTGAATAGAACATCCCTGTTTGATTGGAAGATTTTTCTATGAAAGTTGGAAATTATTTTTCATTTTCTACCTTTTAGGCTGTTTGATAGTAACATTTTTCTAGACAATTGGTTTTCCAACTTTACTCACCTCATTCCATTTTCCACATTTTCCTTGAATTGGTTTTCTCATGATTTTGGCGATTTTTGGTTTTCTAGGCAACTTTTTTTTTAACAATGGTAACAAATTTTATTACCAATTGTAAAAAATTCTATCACTTTAATGGACAATTTTCATGGAAAACAAAGTCAAATGAACACAAAAAGATCCAAAATTTCAATATTTTTCAGGTGAAAATTATATCAATCAAACACAATTAATTGACAATTTTCAGTAAAACAAGTTTTAGGCAATTCAATTCTCTGAAACTCATTTTCTTTCCACCCAAATTTCATTCTTACAATCAAACGAACCATAAAAGCAGAGTGTAATAATTTTTGAAATGAACCCCCGGATGAAGCGAAAAGGCTTAATAGCACAAAACGTCCATACGTTTGACATATAGTGTGCATAACGTTCATACGTTTCAAATTTTTGCATTTTCACTAATATTTAAATGTTTCATTGCAAAAAATGTCATTTTCACATTTTTTTTAAACGTAAAATAACCAATATACCCTCGTATATAAATAAAATAAATAAATAAATAAAGAAAAAATTACAATTTTACTTCGGGTTAATTTTACAAATGGTTACTGAAGTTACCTGAAAATTTCAAAACGGTCACTGAAGTTTCAAAGTTTCAGAAACGGTCACTGAAATTTGAAATTTCTTTCACAAACGGTCACTGAAATTTCAGATTTTTTGGCCAAGTTTGAGGCAATTTTTCGGCAACTTCCGACCACCAAAACCGCTGATTTCGGATACCATTGGAAAGCCCACAATGTCCTCTTCAATTACCACAAAAAATCTTTCCATAACTCCAAAGGATTCGGCCGGAATAAACCCATGAAGTCACCTACGAAAAAAGTCT
>CAIGRR010074884.1:0-14322 GCA_903798365.1 Fraxinus sp. 1973-6204 | reverse complement strand
TTTTTGGAAAGTGCCACGTAATCAGTTTTTAAAATGCTGTAAGGTTCCTGTAAAAATGATCATGTACTCCCAGCATTATTCATTTAAATATCAACGATGCTTTTGTCAATAATTCAGTCCATTATCAATTGAACAAATATATCTATATCACAATTCTTCGTAAGTTTGTGTATATAGAAGAATTTTGGAGACATATTTTTTCTTGTCTTCTTTGATATAGTCTCCCTTAAGTCGTGTGATACAAGTTGCATTATCTTGATACAATATCGTTGGACTATCTTTTGTTGAAGATATTTTTTATGCTTGGATATGGTGGATCATATTCTTCAATCATACACATTCTCGACTTGTTTCATGAATAGAAATAATTTCAGAACGAATTGAAGAGATTATTGTCAATGTTTGTATTCCGGAATTGATCTTCAATTTGTGAAATTCGTTCTCACTTTCAACCATCCAATATCAAACCATAATCAACCAAAAGCTCCAACCTACAACTATGTATTCACTTATGGTTGCCTTCTTTCTTTCTCACCCACAAATGGACAAAGTTACGGTGATAATTTGCAAGCCACAAAGACAAATAGAAAAACAACGAAAAAGCCAAGGAACAGCAAGCACAAAGCACAACCATCATTTGTTTTCTCTCAAAAAAGGTGCAAAGCACACATGGTTCCAATGAATAAAACGGAGGCTATATAATGTAGGTTATATAATCAATTGGGCTAATGAATGAACAATATAATGGGCCAAGACTAAAAGAAAGCCATCTATAAGTGAATTTGGGTCAATGCAATATTAATAAATTAAGTTGCTACTAGTGCCGAACATTGCTTTTGAGTCGAGCTTATAAATTGATTGTGTTGATAATAATTTCACTCATCTATCGAGGTCTATGAAATATAATTTGAACTGTCTAACATCACTGTTCGGAATTTATTGAGTATTAAAACCTAATAAATCTCTACCTTGATACCCAATCAACCTGCATTTAAACAAAACACAAAGTTTATACTGCATAATTAAGGTGACCAATAAAATTGGGATCATATGTCTTACCTCGTGTTTCAGTCCCGAAATACAAACTATACTTGCTCTATATACTTACTAGGGCTAAGGTCAGGAATACCTAAGTAGAAGTAAGTAATCACGGTAATCAATCAGAAGCAATAAACATGTGATGAAGATATAGCATAGGATAACACATGGATCTTTTCAAATACATTTACAAAGAACCTCAAACTAACACCAAGTTAATCAAATAAATGACTAACACATACGCAACAAATGTATAAATGACCCCAAGAAAATATCTCACCACACTTATCATATCACATTCCGTGGCGCTCATATCTTGAGAACACATATCTCACCTCATCACCCACTATACTCACTAGACTGATCGATAAACTCATGTCTAATTAGTAAACTACTATAGATCTTAAGTTCACGGGATAATCATCTATCACTACCTCACTTCTCTCAACCTAAATGGATAATGAGTCTCCACCTCACAGAAGTGATAGATGTGTTACTCTCACACTCTACCTGATCGATGTCTTTATAGATAAAGGATTCCAGACATTTAATCACATCTTCACTCGTGATTCAAATGACACACTCCACATCCTGGTACATATCACCAATACACCTTTAGGCATCTATACTCCACATTATCAAAAGACACACAACACACTTACAACTAAGCATGCAAACGCATTACACCAAGTAATTAAATTGCTATCAAAATCATGCAAATGCACTTATTAAACATAGTGAAATGTCATATGACTATACAACATAATTAAGTAATCATACACATACAGAAAGGATTACACAAAAATGCACATGCAGTAACTATGTTTACTCTCAGTAAAACTCATTAGGATCGTCACTCGACCATATAGCTACATTCGTCTCAAATCTCATCTTACCCTTCTGCTTATCCTTTTTCTTAGAACAATCCTTAAAAAGTGTACAGCTTTACCACGGCTGTAACACCGTCTACCACTGGACTTGTTCCAACCTTTGACATTCTTCTACCACTCTAGTCACTACTATCTTGAGTTCCACCCAAACTCATTTGCTTAAGCTTAATTCTACTCCTCATCATATGTACATCACCACATCTCTTATCCTCTTTTTTCAATCTTAATCTGATAATCTCAGGTGTTAATGTGTCCCTACCATATTTAATTGCATTATTAACCTCCCTATATGAATCAAGTATAGAATTAAGCAAAATCATAACC
This sequence comes from Fraxinus sp. 1973-6204, assembly GCA_903798365.1. NCBI lineage: Eukaryota > Viridiplantae > Streptophyta > Magnoliopsida > Lamiales > Oleaceae > Fraxinus > Fraxinus sp. 1973-6204. The sequence goes on along the minus strand of CAIGRR010074884.1, from coordinate 12,070 downwards.
TTATAAATCTCAGGCACCTTCTTATCATATTTAGCAATATCTTGAACAAATTTATTAAAAATATCCAAATTGTCATCAAAATCATTTGAAAGACTCATTTTTTAACTAAAAAAATCTTTCGAGTTGATACAACTTATTAGGATTAGACTTCAGCAAATATAAGTTCTCCAACTATTTCAAAAATTATTTTTTGCAATCAAGTTTTTCATTTTTTTCTCAAAACAACATCAGATAGGTGTAAAATAATTGAAGTGTAAGCAAGTTCATCATATTCTTCCTTTTGTACTTCTATGAAATTTGCAAAAAAATTGTCATCTATGGCTTTTGAAGTTTTTTGTTAAACCAAAATCCCCTTCAACCTTTGTTTCCATAGAAAAATCTCATTTTCCATTGAAAATTTCGAATTTGAAATGCAAAGACATTTTAAAAAATAGAACAACTTAAGTGAATAAGTAGGTCACATAAAGTAATCAAAGGCCACAATATACATCATTCTAGATTCCCATGATTTCGTAAGATTTGTGATATCAAATCAAGGGAATGGTCAAACGGGTCAAATCCAGATGTTCTAACAGAATAATCCATGTAGGACGAAAGTATGCCAAAAAAAATTCAGTTTTTCACACAATGTTGTCTTACAGTATATTAATGGCAATTAAACACATAAGCAATAATCAACTTTCAATTAAATCCAACACTTCAAATAGGGCAAACAATTTCTAAATTTCTAACACAAGTAATGGTTACCCCAGACGGTAACCTCAATCCTAATATCACCCCCATACGATGACTCATTAATGTATGAATTTAAACATGATAAACTAATTTATCAGAGCGGGCCAATCTGCAGTTCGTAAATAATGAGAAATGCAGATTTACCAAACTTTAGGGCCACCACCATTCGCTCTATAGCTCCAGAAACTGCAACAATCAATCAAACACGATAGAATCCTAAACGCACAAAGAGCAAAATCATTCAGATTTCACTGTATAACCTGAAACAAAAAAAAACTAACAATACCAAATTGTTAGAAATCACGTTAGAACATTCTGTTTGAAAAATGGACCTCCAGAAACAGTCGGATGCGCTCCCACCATCACCACCGGAGTTCCAACGGGCTGCTTCCACAGTCACGTACATTACCGTGGGCTGTGTTTTCGCCTGTAGAGTCCGTCGGTGGTCTCGTTTTTTTTCAAACGCTAGTTTAGGCAAAAACAAAACAGTAAAACAAGTCCATTTTGTGAAGAAAAACGGGATAGAGTTTCGATCTACCTTTCTGCCTATTTTCTAGGTGTTTTCAGATCGATTTTGGGCCAAAAATCCACACTAACCACGCTCTGATACCAATTGTTGGAAAATTGATCTTTAATTTGTGGAATTCAGCATCGATTTCAACCAACCAATATCAAACAACAATCAACCAAAAGCCGCAACCCACATATGTATTCACTTATGGTTGTTTTCTTTCTTTCTCACCCACAAAGGGACAATATTATGGTGATAATTTGCAAGTACAAAGGCAAAGAGAACAATAAAGAAAAAGCCAAGGCATAGCAAGCACAAAGTACAGCCACAGTTTGTTTTCTCTCAAAAGGGGGCAAAGCACACACGATTCCAATAAATAAAATGGAGGCTATATTGTGTATGTTATATAATGAAGTTGGCCAAGGCACAAGATAATAGGCCAAGACCAAAAGAAAGCCATCCTATAAGTGAATTTGGGCCAAGGCAAAATTAACAAATTAAGTTGCTACTAGTGGCCCACGTTGCTTTCGGGTCAAGTATATAAATTGATTGTGTCGATAATAATTTCATTCATCGCCCCGAGGCCTAAGAAATGTAATCTGAAATGTTTAACATTATCGCTCGAGACTTATTGGATATCAAAACTCAACAGTGTGATTCACTGATCTCCATGATATAGATGCTCTTCCACGTATAGATACATTTTCTATTTGTGATTTAATTTTATCTAGATCAGATGAATAATATGCATCTTCATGTTGCTTTTAAAAAGACCCTAAGTCTTGTGAAACACATGTCAATAGCACCTCTTAGGTAACGAGAAATGTGTTTAATACCATTCCAATGTTTTTGAATTGGTGTAAAGCTATATCTTGTAAAAAAATTATATAAAAGGTATTTTTAGTAGGTTAATGTTTCAACTCCATTAAGATATAGTACTTGAGGATCAAGAACATTTTCTTCATCTTCAATTAGACAAAATCGATCTTTTTTACACATCAAGTGATCGAACAACTATATGTGATGTCAATTGATATACTTTATCCATATAAAAACATTTTAAGTATTTTTTTGCATATGAAAAGTGATGAATAAATAATCATTTTTGAAAATGTTCAATCTGCAACTCAAGACAAAATTTAATTTTTTCCAAATCTTTCATTTTAAATTCATTTTTCAAATAAATTGCAATTTTGTTGAGCCATTAGAAGTTCCAGTAACTTAAATCATTAACATAAATTGTCACAATTTCAAATTTAGTATTTTTTTTTATTGTTTTCATCCATCTTCCTTAGAAAAACTCAATTCTATCATATAGGGATTATATTTTCATGGGTTCAAATCAAAAGTTAAAACACTTCTCGTTTCTCTAAGAAACTCAACTTGGTGTATATGATTTCTTTCCATTTTGTCAATCGTTTCTATTGACAGTCTTTAAGAAACTGTTTTGGATAGGTTTAAGAGCCACGTTGAAGGAAAAAATATTTTTAATAACAATATTATTTTTCATAATTTATGAGATTAAAAAATAATTTATTGAAATTTCATTATTTTTTGGACATTTGTGATTTTGTAGGAATCGAATTTTCAATACTAGATTGATCGATTTTTATTATTATCTCTTCTAAAGTTTTTAATTAGGTTTCCCTCTTTTACTTTTTTCTTTTGAGATAGAGAGCTTTTTGCACCAACTGGTTGACCACGTTTCAAGCAATTTCGAGATTCATTTGTTACAATAAATTATCGTTTAGGGACATCGATTTTTGTAGGATTATTTTCTACTTGTATATATGATTTTGTCATTTTCTTTATGTCAATAAATATATTAGATAATTGGTTTGCAACCAAAGTGAGTGATTTTTTCAATTTTTTGCTCGCATCGATTGTTACATGATAAAAGTGTTAGTTAACTACAGCAAAATGTACTTTTTACGGCGTGCATTGCAAGCAGTAAAAACCTCTTTACGGCGTGCGGCCGCACGCCATATAAAGCCATGCCATAAAAAGTGTTTTAATTCCAACAAAAAAATTCCTCATTTTAAGGAAGAAGTTTTGCCTCTTTCAAATTTGGAAAAGTCATAAGCCCCCGTTTGACATCCTTAAAACTTAAAAAAACATTGTTTTGAATAGTAGTTTTTAGAGAATGTGTAGTTAAAAATAGCGAAAAGTTTTAGATTTATATGTAGAATATTTTAGTGTGTATATGTACGGTTGAAAATAAGTATGAAAAATAAATTTAATTAGAGTAAATGATGTCAAATGGTGGCTAATCACAATGGTAATCTCTAAAATGTGCATTAAATAAATTGCATAACAAATGTTCAAGGTACCGAATAATCAATGTTGAATCAAAATCAACATAGATTTCTAATTTTTGTCCCATTTTAGTATATTATGGGGGAAATGTGGACTTGAACAACACAATCGAACTCGTATGTGAGAAATATTATATTCGTGACCAAATGTAAGTTGTAAATGTGAGTATTGGTGATAAATAGTTGGTACCATACAAACCAATTATGCAACAGCCTATTTGGTAGAGATTAAAATCGAATTAAATTTGAAAAACTAGCTGTTATTGTTGACTTTTATTAGACGAGTGAGACTCAATAACGGTCATATTTTCAATTTTAATTGTTACCAAACGGGTAGCATGACCTTAGAACTTGGGAATTTTGTTTCATAAATAATGGTCTAACAAAGAATTGTATACATTTGATAAACGAATCCACTAAACCATTTTTATGAAGATGAACTGTCTTGATTGAGTAATTAATAAATTGAGTTCATAATTTTATGGTTTGAAAAATTGTATTTGACTAACTGCTAAGCAGATACCTCAAGGGTGTGTTTGAGTCACATTATTTTGGAAGAATGTATTTTGGAATAGTAATTTGATGGAGAATGTGTGGTTGAAAAAGAAGAAAAAGTTATTGATGTGAAGAAAAATATTATTTTATTGAAAAATGTATGTTTGAAAATGAGTAGAAGAATGAGAATATGAATTTTAATGTCGATCAAACAGGGGCTAAATGTCCATCTTGAAAATTGTTAATATATAAAATTTGTGCTTCTTCGAGAAGTATAATATTCTTAAAAAATACAGAAACACTGAATGTTATGCTCTTTAGGAGCCATAATTAATATTCTTAGCCCCTGTTTGGTAAACATTAAAATTTTCTTTCACATTTTTCTGCTTATTTTCAAACATTCTTCAATAAAATAAATTTTTTCATCACATCAATAACTTTTCTTTCTTTTTCAACCACACATTCTCCATCAATATACTATTTTAGAATACATTCTTCCAAAATAATGTGGCCCAAACGCACCCTTTATTATTAAAAAATAGAAAAAAAAAATTCCTCAATGAATTAATTCAATAATAGTCCCTTAATTTGTGATTCCTCATGAACACAACAAGATATATTCTTCTAATATATCAATATTTGTTGATTCGTGTTTCTTTCAAAAACTACACGATACATATCAAATTTTTTATACCACATACCACAAAATCACATATAGTTGAGCACACACATTAAAATAATCATTATTAATCACTTTCGTATTTTACTATTTTTATAGTAATATATGGTTGGTGAATCCTTTTATACAAAACTACACATGGATTTCATGCATCGTATTTATATGGACATTCAAGAAACAAGGGTACCTACTTTTATGTAAATATTAGACAAAGAAAAATGCTTCATGGGACTTCAAAAGTGAATGTTCGTTCATATGATTTTAAATCCATCATTGTAAATATGAAATATTTTAATTTTTAGGCTAATGGTTGCCCTAATAATGATGATTCATGCTCCTTAGAATGCGTACAATCTAATATTGTGAAACCAACACGTTTTATCAAATAAATAATATTGAACAAATTCATTCTCGAAAGAAATCTGCAAGATTTCCTTTATCAAAGAAATTTTCAGATTTTCATCGAATTACAAGGGGCATATTTGGAAATGATTATAAACTATTTGAGTTTGTTAGAAGTTTTTGTTGGAAATGGTAAGTTATTGGTGAATAACAATTGTACTCATTCAACTCTAGAAATTATTACCATATGTATCCATAATCCTTCCGTATAAATATAAGACTTTGATTCTTATTATAAAATACACAAATCTATTGACTTTTACTCTCTCTTCTCTTTTACTCTCTTTTCACAACATGTTATCAACATGATTCTCTCAAAATTAAATTAGATTAGTTATAAGGTAATAATTTTTAAGCATAATTATCTATCATGTGTACCGAAATTAATATGGTGACATGTGATTTTTTAATATACTAGTTTCTGCCCATATGATGTATGGGTTTGGTTACGTTGTAGGTATTGTTAGCATTTTAAATGGGTTGAGTTATCTTCAATTTAAGTATATGTTCTATATGAAACATTTTGTACTCTACATTATGTTTGGTTCTGAATAGTGTATAAAATAAAATTATTAATCAAATAGTCTGGAATGGATAGACTATCTCTGATTTGTAAAAGTAGGAAAAAACTTAAATTATTTACTAATTAGAAAAATTGCACTTAATGTATAAAAGATCAGTTTCGTCAAAAAAGGAAAAATGGAAAAAATGAAATGTTCGTAATTTACAATAAAATTGAAGCTAAACGCATACAGCTAGAATTGCAAGCCATATTCACAACTGAGAATAGCTCTTCTTGGTAATCCTATGCTTCCCCTGAAAAATCATAATGCATCAACAAAGTATTTCACAATCTTAAGAATTTCAAGAAATAAAAATCTGTTTATGCGGGCTTCTTCCATTTATCACAACTGTGGATTTTAGTCGTCTTTCATTTGAGGCAAGCAGCAATGTCAATTAATCCTTCATATAACACATCATTCGAGCTGGTAAAAATGGTTTTGATATGAATATGGAGCCCTATAAAAAATTCAGACTTACTTCAAACCTTCTATATACAGTATAACTTAAAAAATCTCAAGGAATGAGGTAAAATAAGCACAAGAAAGCAGTAGTTGACCCCATTTTAGACCAACATAGTAGCTAACAACTGAGAGAGATAAATGGAAGACAAAAAGAGACAGGTGAAAACTAACAAATCCAACATGGCTAATCCAAGATCACTCTAAAATGTAGGAGAATATTTTTGCTAATAAATTATATTTAAACATATACTATTAAAATCAGGAGAACTCCCATTTGCCACATGGCCAAGACGAGAAAACACTTTGCGGTCCTATAGCTTCTTCAAAGTACGACCTGACATCCTGTCAATGTTTAACAAAAATTCCCATGAGATAGAGGAAACAAGAAATTTCAATATAGGCAGAATTTCTTGAGATTATGGAAATGGTGGTGTGAGATAACCTGCTGATGGAGTCCCCTTTCTAGTTAATCAATATCCTGATTGGTTACCATGTCCTCTGTGTCATCTAAGGCAGGCTGTAGTAGGCATCGCAGTGAGAAAAGCAAAAATGAATACTTGAGTGAATAAACATAACCCAAGTAGCAAAGAGAAAAACCACGACACGTGTAGAGATTGCATTTGTCACTTAAACATGCAATTTATTGATAAAATTATTACATTAAGTTCCAGAGAAAAAGCAGGAGAACGGGGAATGAAAACTTATGATGAAAACCTTTAAACTTAAAGACGAGAAACATTACTTCAATTTCCTTTATCTCTCGTAAAACAATAGGTTACCACGGTTTCTAAAAACAGGCCAAGACTTTGAAGTTCCAATACGAGTTTGTCTTCAAGACACATCTGCTCATATTGGCAATCAATTGAAGAAATGCCATAATTTGTTGACTGCAAACTTTCTAGACCATAATTACACCTTGAAAGTCTGACCAACACTTCCACCTCTGAATGCACATATCCACTATCGTCTATCCCCTTGTAGCAATTCTCCATCACGTGTATGATGTCGAACATTAGGGCTTCTATCGTAGTCAACATTTTCGTTACGAGAACTAAATATGCACGTATTAGCATTTTTCGAAGTTTGGACACCAGAAATTATCTCACAGAAGTCCAATCTATCTAGATATCTACTTTGAGTATCAGTAAGGCAGGAATCAACAGAACTAGTACTTGGTCCTCGAAACCCATTTTCTTCGAAATTTTCAATTTCATCTTCTATGATAAGAGTAGATAGTATTGTTTAGTAAAGTGGAGTAACTGTGTCGTGAATGTCTCAACGGTTTGCAAGTCCTCATCATTCCAGTTATCCGCAATTGAAACGGATATGATAATCCGTTGTACCAGAATTAACGAGAATGTAGAAAATATTCATTGATGCAGATATCAACGGCAATCTTGCATTGATATACAGTCATTCTATCTACAGAAACTATCTCTACTGGATAGCCTAGGATGAGGCACTCTATGTAATTGAGTAAAAAAAACTCCACAATTTGGCCTATGGGAAAAAAAGTTTTATATTTAATGTAATGAGTATGATAAGTGTACAAGCATATGAAGTAGGGAATGAAATATGAAGTATGTTTTACATACTTACCCATTATTTATAGAAGGTTGATACGGTATGATGTCTATCTCCATTGTTTTGTTTGTTGTTTTCCTCACGTAGCGTTTATAGGAAGCAAATTTTGAAGTCATCAATAATCCTGTTATGAAATCAACAACTGCACTTGAATGAGCCTTGATTTGTTCTGATGTATGAGCATTGTTGCTGTAGTCGTATATATGAACTTTCCATTCGGGAATGTCTATAAAAAATAGATACCATGTGTTGCCTGGGAACGAACATGAAATTTAAAGGTACTTGCACTTTATCCATGGACGGCCGACTGGTGGCAAATTGCCACTTACGTATTGTTGCAAGATTGGTAAATTTTCTACTTCTCTAGGGGTATTTGTATCCCGAATGTCTACTTGGACCATCATATGATGAGTACACTCCAATTCGTAGTTGAAGTCTAAGATTGCATATTCTTTTGAAACGGTCGTGGATTTGTCGTTGTTGATGAGTCCCGCAACAATGTTAACTCTAGATTAAGACTCTAATAGAAGAAGTAAATGTAAATTAAATGTATTATTTTTGGAATGTAATGTAGTATGAGGTATGAATAGTACGAACCGCTGTGGTTTTATTTTGGGTTGTGTCCATGATAGCTTTTAGGAAGTCTCTTCCATGCATGTTGTTACAATGGTCATCCCATAATGCGCTGCATAACATAGTTTTATTTAGTTCGAAAGGAATAAGATTAAAATAATACTATAGAATATAAAGAATTAGAATTGATTGGTTACCTTTAATTATTTTTTAGTATCCAATTTGTAACTTCTTTGTATCTCTCCATAGAATAGTCTTCCAAAGGATAAGTTGTTGGTGGGGGTGAAGATTGTACCAAAAAAGGAAAGCAAAAAGAAAGACCTGCTGGTGTTGGAACATTTTGAGTTTGTCGAGACGTTGATGTAGGCTGGACAACATGGCTCATATAGGCAGGAGCATCTTCACGAAGAGAACCTATAATAGCTTCCATGTTTGATTTCCATGTAGATGACTTGTCCAAGACATTGATATTTTGTTCGTCAATGTAAGCTCATATTGAACTTAAACTGTTATCAACATGATTTTGCATGGTAGAATGGAGTGCTTGGTAGTTGTCTTCTTGCTATTGTTGTTGTTGTTGGAAGAAATGGTTATAGTTGTCAAGAAGAATTTGGTAATCTGAGTTTTCCCCCAGGTGTATTCTAGATTGCATTTCTTCATAGTGTTGTTGTTCCCACTGCTGATGCTAGTCGAACATTTTTTCCCGTTGTTGAAGAATTGTTTCATACTAGTGTTCTTGTCTATTTGATTGTTCAGCAATGGTTGTTCTCATTTCTCTGCACAATCCAGATACATCTGCTATAATAGTTGTTTTCAAGTTGTTGCAGATCACCGATACATTTGAGACGATATTCTGCCTATACATATTCATCAGTTGTTCCATTTATTCTTTAGTGACATAAGTGGAGCTCATAGAAGTAGAACTTGAGGTATTTGGAACAGAAGTATTACAAGTAGGTGGTATGGTATATGTGTAGGATAATTGTTGTGGTATATTGTTTAGTTCTCTGTTGACAATGCCGTCGAGTATGTGATGGAGGTTGTCTTGCGGCAATGAAAGATTTATATACCAAACTGTTTGTAATTCATCTGGCGTTGGTTGTAATATTGCAACTACTTGAATCTGTAGCTGTAATAAAATATGTAAATAATTTGGTAGGAATGCATTTTAGGAAGGAAAAAAATTAAAGAAATTTGTAATGTTATGTCATTAGGAATGTAATCAAATAATTAAAGTACCTCGTCTTTGGCCAGAAATTGTCTAATTGTATTTTCTGTTACGATTGTATTCGGCGTCCACCAATGCATCCTTGGTATTTATATTGTTCTATATCTAGGTCAGCCAAATTTCCGTCCAACTTGTGGAAATACTTCGTATATTCAGTACTGACGTAATTGAAAATTTATATATTAGATATGTAATATTTATACAAGTAAATGAAATTATATATAGAGTAGTGAGAATAAGAAAATAGAATAAACGTACTTGAAATGCCGGTGGATATCTGTGTAACGAGTACTTAGATTCTATTTGCTCATTTTGTTGCATTTTCTGTACTCTTTCTAGATGGGACGCTTGTAATGAATTTAATAAAACATCATATGCTTTATGGTCCCATGGATATGCAAGGAAATCATGAACGTCCTCAACCGCACTCAAAGTTTTTTGATTAATATATCGCCCAGTCGATTTTAGAATGCATTCAACAAGCATGACTAAACCGAGTTTAAATATGTCTTCTTGATGTTCACAAAAGTGGAATGCTTCAGAAAGTGTTGTAATTCTTATTTTTTTGTGACCATTGAAGTACTGACTACGAAGTCGGTCGTTGGTCAAGTCGAGATATGTAGATACTTCATGGCAAGGTAATCCTATTACGAGACAGAACTCTTGCAGATCGAAACGGTCTAAGTGGTCATTTAATTTTACCTAAACTTCATATTTTTGCCACTGTTGACAAGGAGCAGGATGAACTCATGAATTATCTTACTACTGAATTGTTGTTCGTCTTCACTTTTCTAGGAAATACTGTATATAAATCCGTGGAAGGTACTTCTCAGCATATGTGATTGTTGATCTGAATTGATGAGTTCTATGAAATCTTTAAGGTACTTTTGATTCAGATATTGGGTTATGGTAGCATAATACCATTGGTTTGGTGAAAGTATGTACTCCAAAAACATCTGCATGAAGGGCGCAAGCAGGACAATGTAGTTAAGAAGCATGTTTGGAAGGTAAAATTGTATTTCACCTATTCTTCGAGAGAAATGGTCCCCTCCCATCTATAGAACTCTCTTGACTATTCACTCTATGCACAAGACATTTTTAGAGTTTATTGAAATTTTTTATCATATTACGAAATTAAAATTTGTTCAAAATCGGTTAACAAAATAATAAACCTCATAATATTATTCCAATTTTCAATTATTTGAATTTGCTTATTTTTTATAGAAGTACTAAACGAAAGAAAATTAAAAGCCCCCCTATTATAACATTTTCTAAAACTTTATCTTGAAAAAGTTCAGAGAACTAATTGCTAAAAGCATAGGAAAAAGTAAAGGAACTAACAATGAAATCAAAGTTAATAGTAAAGCTGATAAAATCATGACTATGAGGTTATGGAGAAATCCGTACAAAATGGAAACCTTCAAACATACTAATCTACGAATTTCATGTACATACAAAAAAGGAATGACCATACAGAAAAGGAACACAAAGACGAACTAAGGTCGATTTTGACCTACAGACAAATGAAGAACAACATAGGTTAAATAAATTGCAGGAAAATGACAAAGAAAAATACGTGAAACAAATTTCAAAAGAACATACCCTACGATAATTGGGACAAATTGTTTGGTTTTCTTAACCCAGGTCGACTTGGATCTACAGACATAATGAAGAACAACATAAGTTAAATAAATCACAAGAAAGTCAAAAAAAGAAATACACAAAAAATACTCTAAAATAATGGGTACAAATTGTGTGATTTTCTTCTTGACAATCGACAGAAAAATTGTAATTAGGTTGAAGGCAAAAGCAAAACTGTCGACGGTTTCTTTCCCCGGAGTGAAAGCTGGAATTCAGAGAGGTTATTAGGAGAGGAGTGGAAGGTGAAGTCTTGGAAAGGAAGAATTAGAATTGAAAGACTAATGATAGAAGAGTCTACATCGATTCCAGATATTTTGTTTATTTATTTATTTATTATTATTATTATATTCTCAGAACTTTAACATAAGAGACGCAAGGAAAAAAAATATAAACCATACCAGTTCCAAATAAAACAGGTCAAGTGCAAAAACCTGTGTGACAAAAATGAACAAAAACTCTCAGTAGCTGGGAGGTGAAGAAGGTTCAGTAGTAATTAGAACTTTGTACCAGCAACCCAAGTCGAAAAGCTTAGTTAGAACGAAAATAACTTCTTCCAATATTAGAGTAACAAACAAATGAAGCAACCATCAATCTTAAAACAAGAATTATAAAGAATTTGAACACACATATATAGCATCAACCAAAAACAGTATTTACAATTTGCTATATTCAAAATTCCACAAAATTTAAAAAGTAAACAGTTGAACTAAAATTTGTTGCAACATTTTGAATATGGCATTTTCACAAACAATTGAACTGCATATCAAACACTTGCAAATTCACCACAAAGTTACATAAATACATCTCATATATATACACACGAATTTAAGCATAAAGAGAGTGTTACAACTCATTTCTTTTTAGTCAAAGTCAATGGTTGAA